>KN729264.1:3818-18294 GCA_000816745.1 Ancylostoma duodenale
TTTTCGAGCTTCAACTCTTGGGAAGCTCGTGGGTGGAGCCGAGGGGTGGGGCTAAGATGCGAGCGAGAAGTTTCCGAATAGTGCGCCCCGGAAGCGCACCTTCGTCTTTCTCGTGAGAGTTCTTCATCGTTCACTCCTTAACAAGATAGAAGGGGTGTCCACGTGTGACCAGCAGTCGAATGTAGTGCATGATGCGGAAAATTCGAAGACTCACCTTGGCTCCACCCACCCACAAGTTCCCCAATAGTTCGGGCTCGAAAAGGGATTTTCGGCAGTTTTGTGCGGAATTACGTACACTATTGTGATCAGGAGCTGCTGGGGATTCTTGATATGTGGAAATCTCAAGGACATTCCTGAGATTGGACAGTGCTTTCAACGTCCCTACGCAATGGTGCACAGAAGACTGCAATTCCGCCTTTTTGAGGGAAAGACATTTCAGCATCGATTTGAGGCGATCAGTGAGGTGCTATAATAGTTAGAGCATCTTGAAGACCAACTCTGATTGTTTTCCTGGGTTCGGTAAGGCAAAAGAGCCTGTCACTGTCAGTGACGTAGCGCCAAATGCACCAAGTGTTACATAATTTAGTCTAGGCTGTACATAGAATCAGTAATTGCCACAGATGATGACTACTTCGACCAGCACATATGAAATTAAAGAAAATCATAAGACTTCAGTGTCACGTGAACAGGCTGCATTAATTTACTTCTCAAATACAAGAGTTCGTAGAAGCATGGTGAAGAAGTAACCGCGATTTGAACGAAAACAAACCGCTTAACCGAGGCAGGACGTGAATTCGTCGTCAACCGGTCATTCAATAAACTTAATCCGTACACAAACATTTATATTAAAAGCGGCTTGATCGCTGGTCGGCGCGCTAAAGGAGCTGGTTCGCGCGCGCGTCGCTGATCGCACGCAACACAACGCAACGCCTATCAAAAGCGAAATGCTGAAGAAGCGTGGGAAGGCCGCAAGGCTAGCGGAGACCATCTCTACCGCGGAACATAGCACTATCGAGGAATCTTCTCAGTGTTCCACATCTTCAAAACATCACGCCTGAGATTCTTGCTAAGATATGCATTGATTCTTGCGGAACCTGTACGCTACGTTGCTGTCCGCGCATTGGACGAAGCCCTGTAAGTACACGGGTAAAAACCAGGGAAATGCCGGCAGTGCCTTTAACACCCGGGCGTTCCCAGCAAGGTTGTTAATTATAATCGTGGACGAACCGGTTCCGCCTTTGCTGCCGCGCCCTTGCCACTGTTTTAAGACCCCGCGATACAGTGCAAGTGCGCTCGAGGACAGATTGGCATCATCTACAGTACATAGTAAGATGATAGTACAAAATAAACAGTAATGGCATAAAATCACTTGCCGGAGACGGTACTCGAGGAGAAAATATAGGAAAAACTACATGTTGAAGCATATATTTAGCATGTTTCACTGGGAAAAGTAGTTGAAAAAACCTTAGAGAGAAAAAAGGGCAGGAAAGTGCGCAGGAATTTGAGGGGGTGAAGAGAAAAACAGACAGTATCCACGGATACCCGACTATCATCGTGCCTGAAACAGACCATAGAGCACTAGGCGTGGTAACAAGATACAACTTGAGATGCTTGCAGTTTAGTGCTTAAAATGCACGTCTACGCACAAATACTCAGCTTTCGTCGCTTTTAAAATAGCTTTTAATTAAAATTTCACATCTCCAGGATTATGATACGTGAGACATGGCTGCAATCATCTTGCCTATGTCAGTTTTTTTTTCTCAGAAGAGAGAGGGTCAATTAGGAAACCTGAGCCGTAAAATGAAGCTAGAATTCGCACTCAAAAACCTTTCCTAAAGTGAAAATGCTTCCAAGAACAGAGAAATCACAGCAATGTTGCAAAAAATACTTAAGCACTCAATGTCCTCAGACAAACCAGCCATTTTCACCAGGAAGAAGAAAATTAGCCACAATTTGATGGAAGCGAAAGCGTACGGCTGTCTTTTCCTTTCATAGGAGTGGGGTAGAAATCCTTTTTTCGACGTTAATTAGGAAGAATTAGTGTTTATTTATTTTCTGGTTTTTTTAACCTAGATGGCGGATCGAAAATTTTAATAGAGGTGAATAAACAATTCTTCCTAACTACCACAAAAAATACGTTAATACCGGCTGTGATTGTTGGTTAACTTCGCTGGGAAAATCTTCACCCGGTATGAGCCTCTCCGGACCGGGATGATTTTCAGATGAATTTTTCCAAGAAGTCCTCATCAATGAACCATCTCCAGTTTTCATCCCTTTTCTGAGGTGATATATAGCATGTAGTTTCAAGTGAGCGTTCACCACCCTCAGCAAAAAAAACCATGACTGACGAAGGATCTGTAACGAGTTCCCGTCTTCCCGTCATGCATACGCAAACCACGCACACGTACAAACGTTACTCAACCTCGGCTCGGATGCATTACTGGAAGGATGGGTAATCTCATACCAATGGGAAGCTGCTGGACATAGACAATGTCATGTATGGGTGATCAGGATAGTGGGTGTCAAGTAAACGGTAAATTTCGGTATGTCAACATGTTTACTATGGGTAGTCGTGGGACATGCAGAAATTTAATAGCTTGAAGAAGATTTATGTAACACATTTTTATTCGAAATGCCAAAATAGGTCAAAATGAACTGCGACCGCTACTGTTATTCAGATTCGTGAAAAACCAGAGAGAAACCGGTAATAAATTCAACATTACTACATCGGAAAGGAAACCACATCAAGCTTATATGATTGTGTTATAATACTAAGCAACTAGAGAAAAAGGGAAGGATACAGAGGGAGAGAGAGAGAGCGAGAAAGAAAGGAATAGGAAGAGAGACAGAACAAGACTTTAACGAAAATCCTGCAAGGGACAATGCAAAAAAAAATCCGTAGAAATGAGAAAAAGAGGTGAGATATGTGAATCAATGGATACATTAAAAGAAAGACGATAAATTTGAAAATTCACCACATATTTGATTACTAGGAATACAGCCTCCGCAACCTTATAGGCCTTTCAAGTGTCTCTCATTTCACAACCAAATTTTGCCTTGGCAATAGCGACGTAGCAAGGAATAGATGTGAGTGGTTTTATGGCTTATATACTGCCTTTCAAGTAATTTAAGCTCTCCAGGTGCACTAATGGTATTATTAAGAAATGTGAGCTCTTCATACGGCTAAAACAGGCGTAGCGAATTGAACCGGACTGTAAATTGGCCACAGAAGGTCATTTTTTTTTCTCCTCATTCTAGTGAACCCATTCATGGCTTGACGAAGATGGAAAATCTAGCCTTCATATTATGATTGCTTTTCGACTGCTTCGCATTTCCAGCACTATGTTTCCACCTGGCCAGAATTTCCTTGCTCCGAATCTATGGCAGAAAAGGTGACGAGATTTCCGGATTAAGGAGCAAAGAAAGAAGCAGATCTGGGAGATCTCTAAAGGATTTTCGCAGCAAAACCTATTCCAATTAGGCACCATTTTCCCCGTAACACGTCACGCAATTCGCTGATCGGAGCGGTTCCTTCGACTGTTAGCGGCAATCCCAATGAGGGAAAGTCGACTACTCACTGGACACATCTCAAACTGCCCTAGTGACCAGCTGAACCAACTTCTCGAAAAAGGCTTAGGAAGTGGAGAAAGGCCAATTTTTACTCAAATTAATTGCATGTCCGACGTGCGTGTGTCGGATGTTGGACACTCCTTCTTATACTCCGTCACTTAGAGCTAAGCAGCTCTCTCTCTACTGTTAAGAACTGTTAAGACACTCAATGTTTCGACTCATTCAACGTCGAATATTCGACATTAAATATATCTACAGTGGACAGCAATGGCGGTGGCCCATCTACGGCCTCGAGAAGGATGCAGCGCGCCCGCGCCGCGCGCCCCGGGATCGGTGTCGTCTGTTGCCAGAGTGCTATTTCTAGGCTCTTTTCTTCCTGATTTGGTCGAGAATCCTCAAAATCAGGTAGAAAAGCTGCTACAAGTAGCATAAAAGCAGCAGAAAACTCGGTTACAACGCGCGCGGTGCGGTCGCGAGGCGTCCTTCTCGAGGCCGTGGATGGGCCACCGCCATTGCTGTCCACTGTAGCACGTCATTTGGTGCTAATTATACCAAGAACATCGCCTCACAGGCTGCGCCCATACATGGTGCTGAGTAGAAACAGGAAGAGAAGAAATGCTAGTAGTAGAATTAGTAGATGGCAGCAGATGAAGTGAACATCAAAAACAAGGCCACCCTGTTCCTGTACATGCGGTATGGACGAGCTGTCACCAACCTGTCCGAGTATAGCACTTTTTGGCATACACGACATATGGCAAGGACCGTGCCATTTCGCGACAATTTCGAAGGGTGGAACGTAGTCAAACAGTTGTTCATACTTTCACCTCCTAAGGTTTTGAGTTCTCGAATGCAAAGGAAGGGCACAGAAGTTTCAATGACTTCAATGCAGATGAGATGAAATTGCCATCACATCATGAAAAATCGCTGTACTTCATAGAGGCAATGTAAGCAAGGGAGAGGTGGGAATTACAACTGGTAGAAGCAATCGCGGAAAAGAAATCTTACTACTTAACAAAGCCTCGAAACAGCAGCTCTCACCATAAGTTGTTTAATGGTTGGAACAAAATCAAATACTTCCTAGTACTCTAGCAATCTTTCTGCTTGGCTTTCTAGCGTTCCTTCGCAAAAATTCAAACCAGTTTATACATAATTGTCTAATTGTGCATAATTGTGAGCAGTTTGCAGATTTCTCGATAATATCGGCGAGTTAATTTTTTACGAACAGCAAGTGCGATACTAGACTGATCACAGGGTGGCTAAAATTGTGTTCTGCAATTACCTTGAAACGAATAAAATCGTGCACATAAAAGAGGTCTTTTCTAAGGAACATATACAGGAGCGGGAGGGGGCGATGGCAGGGGGATTCATAAGTTATTGCACAAAATTTACTGGCTTATTTCTCTGCAGTGGCCAATTGTTTTTTGCTGAGCTGAATCATATTTGGTAGGAATGAAACCAAATTGTTTTTTGATTACAAACTACCCTTGAAAACATAAGGTTCAGTTGGAAAATTTTTGCGAAAAAAACTTTCAATGCTTCGAATTGCATCTATTCAGCCTGCATTTCCTGCGTAATACAAAGGAAAAAACAGATCACGCAAATTTCGGATTCGATCTCTATTAGTAGGAGCAGAGTACGAGGCTGCTCCAAACTTTATTTTCATGAGAAGACCAAGCTCCATATTTCCATAGTCACAGTTAGCTCAAACACAAGGATATTTTCCATCATCTAAAACCACTGTGTAGCTACATACTATGATCTAGCTTTCATATCGCATCTATCTACCGGCCACTGTCTTGTTTTATGGTTCTTCGAAAGCAACTTGGCTGAAAATTTGCTTTCACGAGAGCATGAAGTAGCCATAGCCCCCCCCCCCCCCCCCCCAACCGCCATTGTTTTCTATTTTTACGGGAAAAACATGGGTATCATCAGAAAGAGCAGTTTTTCCGCTGTTGGAGCATATAACCAATGGAGCACAGTTTGAAGGATTTGTTCAAGAATCAGATAAAATTGTCACAGGTACCACATTAATAAAGATACATAGGTTTCTAATGCGACTGCCGAAGAGCTAAGGCCTCCTTCAAGACATTCAGTCTCAGCTCAGAAAAATCCTCTACTTAGCAGAGAAAAGAACAAGACAAAGCATGTGTTTGTGGCGGAGAACTAATTGAGTAAACGCCGTCCAATAACTGGAGCCTCACTGTATGTATTGAGCTATGGAGAAAGAAGGAAATGGAAGGAAATGCGGATTTTTTTCTTTTTCTTCGCTGTTCAAAGCCTCGTTATTGTCCAACCACTACAGAATTCACAGGAGAATTAAGGAGTTAAATCGATGCTACATAGAAAATGCTATCTTGTGCGATGCATTGTCCCAAAAATGATGGCTGCAGCGAGCAGTGAAATTTCGAAAGTTCATAACTCCAGCAGCTTGGGGAGCTAGAGAGACCATTTTTAAATTTCTGAAGACTCAATACGAAGAAATATCTCATGCTCGACGTGAATTACGAATCTTGGAAAGCGCAGTCAGAAACGGCCATCATTTTTGGTACAAATTATTTTTATAAGTGCCCATCTATGAACCTACCCTTAACAAGACAATATAACTCATCTTTCAGGATGTAGAGCATTGGTAGAATAAAGAATCAATAAAAATGAAATACCCATAACCACAATCGGGGCGGAAAGAATAAAAAAAAAACCAGAACAATATGTAGCAGAAAATCAGGAATCAAGCACAGTGACCTTACCCCCCCCCCCCTTCCCTCTCGAAAGTGGTTCACAGGAGAATAGCCATTCGTGGTGATCGTAGTTAGCATAGTAAATACATGAATGCACGAATGCGATCATAGCGCGCACGCGCGTCGTATCACATTCACGGAAATAGCGATCACGGCGGATGCTATGTTTACGCATGAAAAGGCAACATACTGACTAGTTTGGCGAAGTCACGGTCATGCATGTCCCAATGAATGAACCTGTGTTAAACAAGGCGCATCCCCATAGTATTAATTTAGAGTGCAAAGTACATGGAATCAAGTTGCTGGGGAAAATGCCCTGTGGCACTGGCAGTGCAGGAAACAGGGACTGATCATGGGAAGGTCACTGCACCCATGTGATTGTGGTGTTACCACCCTGGCAGTGGGTAATTACAGCTGATTTCAGAAAGGACGGTAGTTGAATATCTGCGCACAATGTTGCACTTTTCACACTAAATGGCAAGCACATCACATCTGACGTGTTATCTCTCCCAGTTCCGCATGCTTTCACGTGTTCTTTGCTTCTCTAACTTCTCCTCCACTCTCATACGTGGTGAAACTGACCATATCTTCTGGGCCCATACGCATAATTGAGGTCACCTATGGTAAGCGTGTTAACCTACCTAAACTTACCGTTTACCTGACACCCGCCGACATGTTTACCCAAACGTGACATTGTCTAGACCTATGCTCCGATAAATTATTGAGATAACCCAGGGTAAACATGTTGACGTCTGTGTCAATGACCGGTAAAATTGTGGCCGTTAATACATCTACCCTGGGTTATCTCAGTGATGCATGCGTCCCTAGCGGTTGGATAATCGTACACTGGGTATGAGATTACCCATTCTTCCAATATTTCCTACAAATTAAGCACGTAAACAAGTTTGTGGACGCCGTTAATACATTTGCCCTGGGTAATCCCAATGATGCGCGTGTCTCCTGCAGCTGAGTAATCATACCCTGGGTTTGAGACTACCCATTCTTCCGATGATGCTCAAGGAACTTGGGCCCGGATGCATCACTGAGATTAGCCCTGCTAAAAATGTAAACGTATATACCCAAATTCACCTTTTACCAAACACCCATCAAAATGTTTGCCCATATGTGGCGTTGTCTACACCCAGTTGCTACCCATGAGTACTAGATTAATTCCAATGATTCATTTGGGGTTGTGGATCGGCATTCACTTTTTTTTTAAATTAAAACAACAACAAACACAAACAACACTTGCGTAGAAGCATATAAAAACCGTACGATTCAGTTTTCTGGATAAAGAATCCATAACAAATACGAATGGTTAGAAGTGAAAATAATTGAAAAGGTGAGTAAAAAAAACTTTTTTCTGCGAAGATTTAGAAATATGACCGTACGCAGTGTAGTAGCGCGTAAAGCACTGAACCGAGCATTGAACCCAAGCCATTCCCTGCACCATGCGATAATTACCCACTCCAGAAAAGGCCAATGTTTCGCGGAAATGGCGGTGCACTTTGGACGATATAATTGCACCATTAACTAGACAGGTATTTAAGCATTGCGCGTGAACACGGAAAACGAACGATTTCTTCAGAAACTCTAGGTTGTACTTCCGGTTTGTAATGTAAACAAAAAGAATGCTACTTGACATCTCTGGAATCCAGAAACAAGAGAGGTGCCGAGGGTGTATTCCGACTTGTCTGACATGGACAAATTTAGCCTCCAAGAGTAATTCTGCATGGAGACTATCACAGAAACTGGGTTAAGCTATATGTCCAACTAAATTCTTCTAAAGCTACAGGAATTTGGTCAGGTTTAGATTGATTGCGACAGTTTTGGCTCCGTTTGTTTCCTGTTACTGTAAGAAATGGCCGAAAATTGGTGCCCATTTTTGGGGGTCAAACTGGGAAAAATTCGTTTATCGAGCCACTTTCCTTGTCTCATTGCCCTGAATACCTAAGAATTAATGACTTATGAAGGTCAAATCTTTGTGCTTATGCAGCGCTAGTTTGACTGCTACTTGCTTCCGCTAGACCCTCCAGCTCATCGATATCCAAGTTCATCACAAGACTCACATCGCAGCCTCGTATCACCTGAGCGGAACTTCCCTAATAAACGATATTCAGTGCATTTACTAAGCAAATGTCCCCTAAACACTTCACTATGTTTCCAGATTTCTTTGTTTCGAGAGCTCGAAGATGGAGCCCAAATTCCAAAATGATATGATTTTGAGAAGAGAATGAACCTTCATAATGAAAAGAAAGATAGGAAGTGAGCCAGTAAAACTTCGAAGAGAGCGACTGTCAAAGTTACCTACCGCTCATAAAATCAGACATTTCATACTTGACAACCTTATAGAATTTATGAGGCATTTCATTATGATGAAATGGACGTGGCGCCATAGGGTACATATGAAAGTGGAATACCACCAGCCACCGGACCCCTATTATACTCATCCCATGCCAAATCATATGTTCAACTTGTGAAAAAGGTCATTTCAAATTTTAAACTAGGCGTTCCCATCATCTGGAGATAACAGAAGAACAATTTCAGACGTATGATCGCTACAGGGTGTGACTTTCAGGACTATCAGAACAACAGCAAAAACACATGTTTTCACCGACAACCCAACCTAAAAACCTGTTTTGGCAAGGCGGACGTGACTCTTTAACAACAAACTTGTGGTAAACTTTCCAATCACTCATTTCCATAAAATTAAACATCTTCGTGAAATGAGAAACCACAGCATTGTTGCTGATGTCTAGAAATTAAAAAGAAAAAAATCAGGGAGAAAGAAGTAAAGGGATGAAATACAGGCGAAAGAAAGCTAATCGACTCTTGAAATCGAAAGAAATTGAAAGAAGCAAATTCTGCAGTATCGCAGGTGTTTTGAATATAAATGTGATGTACTGAGGCCATGGAAGCCCCAAGGACACCGCGACAAACAGATCCAGATGGTTCGAACAAAACCAAATCGAAGGGGATTCGAATCGCTGACGAATGAACGCCAACAAATCAGACGGGTCCCAGCAACAGCGCGGTGAGAACCAATTAGACGCTGGCGGCTCCCCTGCGAAGCTGTCACATATCAGGTTGATAAACGACGTACAGTCCTTTGAAGGAAGAGCGCGATCCCCAAACCAATCAGGCACCCTGCTGAGCCGCGCGTCGTGAAACACCAGAAAACCCATTCACAGGCTGGCCGTAATGGCCCAACTCGAAAAGCAACGACCTACTTGTCGATTTGCCCATATAAGGCACCACCTTTCAAATCTAACAATTAGAAAATCAGGAGGGACTTGGCAAAATGGGAAAGCAACAGGTAGTGCACTAAGCGGCAATCCGCGCGAGCCGCATTTGAGCAACAGCCACCATATTACAACCGGAGCACTAATCACCCACATATCAATCTCCTACCGACAACGGGAACCATTCATTGCAAAGCGAACATCGAGAACAACAGGAAAGAGCAAAGAGGTGCGAGCAAAGCGTTTAATGTGGAATAAGGAAGTTGGGTGACCCAGAATGAAACAGACAGATGGCTGCAGCGGGTAAAACAGGTGTCGAGTAAAAGACTACAATGACTCGGAAATTCATAGCACTTATCACAGATAAACAAAAAAAAACAACTCTAATACTTTCTGTAACGAGAAGAAAATATATAAAAAGATAAAATACAATTATTTTGCACAACAGTATATTACGAAGAAGTGAAAGTTTTCGCCATATACGAAGAAAACCATAGGAGCGACGATAATGGTGAAGGTACTGCAATCAGCCGAGGCCGTGATCTTCGAATAGACCTTGCGGTGTTTCTTCCTAAACATTACAATTTAAAACTAGCAATATACATCTACAAAGGAATGACATATTTGGAAACAAGCAGTATGTCAACTGACACCCATAAATCGAAAATCCTTGATATTACCTTGTTCTCAGTACCGCTGAAAGAAGAAAAAAACAAATGTATAATTTTTAGACAGTTGATTCTGCCAGCCGGTTGAAAGCGTTTGATAGCATGAAGATTTAAAAACCACGTTGGGTTTAGGAACCCGTTTGTAGAAATAATATGATAGATCAAACTCCAGCACCAACTGCTAATCTCTAACCCTACCGAAACGGCAAAAGTTCCGATACATCCACATAGCACTTTCTTAGAATATTCCTACAACATACAGATAATATATAGCCGATGAAGCTACATCTAAACCAATCTTCAGTGTCCCCGAGATTGTATTTGAAACCAGGACACCGCCTCGTTCTCTCATTGCAGACTTTTCGACACACTTAGAATCTCCAAGAGCCACTAACCACAATGGTATCTATGACTAGGCGCAAAATTACGAAATAGAAAAAAAACTCGTTTTATGACTGCACTCTTTCGGAGTAGTATTAAGATGTTTCCAATGTTTCCAATTAGGGTGTAACATCGTGACGGAAAACGCGACGGCAACTTCTTCCATCTTCTTAAAATGTAACTCGTCCTCACTTACATTTACATCTTGCATGCTCTTAACTATAGCGAAATCGCGCGCGATGTGAAACAAGTCGCCCTCAGCATTTTCCCTTATGATGATATATACACTCCCGGTGCGAGACTCCTATATTCTAGCGTAAGCTTCCGTGCTGATCGATTGATCGAACGCAAGCACGAACATGTTGGAATGCGGCAAACATAAGCGCATGCGGTAGAAGCATCGTATCAATCAAATGGAGGATCCGTGTCCTCCTTCTGGTCTGTTAAGTCAGAGATGGCACCTTAGGTGACTTTGTCTGCAATTACGACCTTGTACGCAGGATGCGTCACAAAGGACATTTTACAAAATGGCAGTAGGGAAACATAAAAATGAAAGGGATCACATTAGATACATATCAAAAAAGTGTAGAGATTAGACCGGTTAGCCGAAATCGTGATGAGGTCGTAATTGCGGCTACAGCCTTAGCAGGTGCCATATCTGAGTTAACAGACTGTAAATCTCCAAAACAAGGACGAGTTTGCCTTACGAGTCCCACCTAATTTTCTTTTTTGAAGTTTTAACAGATTTATGACCTACTCACATTGTTTGCGTATCATAGCCAACCATGACCTCTAGCTATCAATGACGTGTCTGGCTTGCTACAGATAACGACAGAGAAGGAGGGTGAGCGGTGCGGATGCACGCCGCCCAGAACTAACAGACCATACATGTGTAGCGCACCGCAAAAATACCCCAGGAAAATCTATACTGATGTAGTTTTCATTATTTATTTGATTTCCAATGACGTTCATCACTGGAATCAGCAGTGGTCAGAAGACCCTGAATCCGTTGCAATCAAGCCATCAGTAGTGCCACTGAGTCGCGTATCGGCTCCTCTCGCCAACACTCTATGAGAAAAAGAAAAATGAAAAGAGGAACATTTCCAGAAAAACTGCCATCAATTTGATCAGTGGGCTTTCTGCCACGCAAACCTTAATCTGCCTGTTACGGTACCAGCTGTTTTATTACGTTAAATTCCCCGAAGAACTCCTTTCTGAGACTGCATGTGATTAATAATTTAAAAGTTATTATGAGCATGAGATTAATTATAAATACCTCTTGGATGAGATCCTGAGCAGCAATCGCCTTCAGCACTTGCTTTTTACTTGTTTCCTGGATCTCCCCAGCAAGAAGAAACTCGTCTAATATGAAGTAAGCTTTTTCGAAGTTGAAGATTATATCGAGCTCACAAACCTACAAAAGAGAAGCATTGCACTAGTATAACGTATGCTGTGAATTTAGCCAAATAAATAGGAGAGATGCCATAGCCCTCCCACAATCTCGTGCTCGATTACTGCGATATCTGAAACTATAAGAAAAACAAAAACTTACACTGCCAAAATACTTGTCCAGCAGCTCCACGTATCTATGGATGACTTCGAGGCAGATCAGCTCATTATCTGTTTGTTCAATGGCACAGCAGAAGTACAACGACGCATACCTAAAGCATAACTCATGAAAAAAAAACTGACATACACCTGAAGGACAGTATAAGCAGTGTGAGTTCGCGACTTATTTTAAGCCAGCTGGATAAAACTCTGAGCAAAAAAATTCAGGACATCAGGACATTTTTCAAATTTACTGCTGATTCCGAAAGGTCCACTATTATTGTTGATGAATCAAAGCTCATTTCTGGTAGAAAAGTGGCGCTGTGCACTTCACTTCTTTGCATCCAACATGTTTTCGCAATTTGTTGGAAGTAAATAAATAAATGATTCCGTTGTCTGAGGACTAACGCCGAAGCTATGTTCCACCTAATTGCGAGTTTTTCAGTTTTTTTTCCTGAAAGTTTTGATTTGGTGTTCTTGTTCTTGAGCTTACTCGCTTAGTTTAGTTTTTGGTCAATGATCACATATTGTTGTGAAATAAATAAACACATAAAGAAAGGACAAAACAAAGGAGACATCGCGGAGGACAAAAAGATCCCCACCTCTTGTACACAATTTTGAGATCCTTGTACTCTAGGAAGGCGCACATCTTGGGCTTCCTGGCCAGGATTTGTGTGATCAACTCACGACAAATCTTCTTTTTCATCTGTAAAGCGCAAACTCAGTTGCCAGATAACATGAGTAGCAAGTAACTTAAAAGACATGCCTATATACGGTTACAAACAGATCACAAAACCAAAGAAGAAAAAAAAACACTAATTAAAAAGAAAAACAAGCACGAAAAAAATCCTCTACCTTGTCTTGGTATGCTGTATACCATTTTTGAAGGCGAAGTTTCCCTTGCCGACTGAACAACAGCATAAATTGCATCATCTTGCCCTGAAAGAGAAGTTAGATTCTCACCAGTAGACAACAAAAATTGTAACAATATAGCAGCTTAACGAAAGGAGCATTTCTACGCAAAATAACAGAGTCACAGTGAGGGTATGGAGAAACCTCATATTGCAAAGAGTTTAAAACCTCTAAACTTAACAAAAACGAACCACAACTTATCCAGAAACATATGAAATATTGAAAAGCTACAATTCCTTGAAAACGAAGCAAAAAGTCGAGTTGTTTAAAGGTACGGAGTTGCTCCAATCAAAAACAGCCGTACGGGAAACTCGTACATTTTCGTTCTGTCGAATTTCATGGTAGTTGTTTTAAATGACTAACCCTGGATTGAGAGTTTCCGTTTATGACCAACATTAGCGTAGAATGTTGTGTAGAATTTTGGGCGGAACAACTGGATAATGCCCAGAATTTCCCGGCAACGCAGTGAAACCACGCCTCCGATTCGGACGAGTTTTTGGCATTCGTTCAATGTCATCCTCGTCCGTCTCCATCGAGCGTGGAATACTCGATTTCCTCTTATTTTCACTCGTGAACAACTTACTGGGAATCTCCTAGCAGGTTATCACTCCATTACTCCTTTTAGTTGTATAGGTTCTCAACTCGCTATGTTTGGATCTTATAACCTGTCCATAGGTGTTGTTCTAAAACATTTTTGTTGATTTCTCTGAAGTGTGTTGCTTTTTCCCTCATACAGACCTTAACCAGCTTAAGAATTGAACTGATGAAGCTTTCATTCAGGTGAGCTATGGGGCAGCAACAGTCCGGCTTTGGAGGAAAAGGAAATGAGAGAGGCGGAGGTGACGCTGACAAGGAGAAGAAGAAGAAGTATGAAGCCCCCATTCCGTCAAGAATTGGAAAGAGGAAGAAGGGGTCCAAAGGACCTGACACCGCCAGCAAACTTCCCGCAGGTATGTTTTCTTTTAGCCACAAGTCTAATGTGCGCTACTAACAGGGGGGTTGTCGCGGTACTTGTCCTCCTTCGGAGCTGCTCTAATGAGAAGGGGGGAGGGGTAGCTCATTCAAGGTGCAGAACAAGAATATTGTATCTGTTTTGTGCCGTAACCCCATTTTTGTACGGTTGTGGTAAGATTAGTGTGGGACATTGAAGGAGGTCCCAGTCTGATCAGAAGAATGGCAATATTATGCAGAATGGTGTTAATAATCGTGGTCAGCTCCTTAAATGCCATCTTTTTGCACGATTCCAGCGATTTTTTCTCTCGCGACCTTTTTTTGCCTCGGATGTAAGTCCTTACTATACTTGTGACCGAATCGAATATATTCGAAGAAATGTTCGAATATTCGAATAATTCATTCATTCGGTTCTCTAAAAAGAGGAGAAATTCGAACAATTCGTTCATTCGACGATCTAGAAATA
>KN729265.1:0-16195 GCA_000816745.1 Ancylostoma duodenale
CCCCCCCTCCCTGATTAGAAAAAGCGCGCTATATACCTGTGGCGAGTAGATGGTTGATCATCTTTGCCGCATTCCTGCACTACAGCTTGTCCCAGGTGGTGGAAAAAAATCATGAAAACCACATAATTCCTGCATATGTTGGGGTAACGACGTTTGGAGAAGTACTGCAGGACGCATGAACAACTTACGTTCTAAATTCTCTGTTCATTGTAAGTCAGAACAAATTTAGCAAAGTTATCGACAGTGGTACCCACTTAACGCGTTTTTAATTCTGACACTGCTCCTCTACAGGAGGAATGAAACCCGGGCAATAATTATATTGCATTGATCGGGCATAAAAATAATGCTGCGCCCTCGCAGTTGCGTTCATTTGCCAGCAACAGTACATGCCCTCCCCAAAAATGTTTTTCTACATATTCCGAACACAATGCATTTGTTCAGCAATTGCGAATAAAAGATTATGAAAAAGAACCTAAAAGTACTGCCGCCTCAGGCGTAAGACCTTTGCGTGTTTAGATGTTGTGAGTGATTTTCGTGTAATTGCCGTCCATTACGACAGTGTTTCACTACTCGTTGCCGCAGTCGGGTCTGGATTCCGGCTTGTTCAACACCGCAAAATGGGGTCTCCCGTACTTATTCTGTCACAAAAACTATCAGAATTAGCATAAAAAACTGTCTAAATAAACTTTTTCAAGGGAACATGTACAGAATTCGATTGGTTTCGCAGTGAGAAATGGAGCTTGCAGTATTTTTTTCGTAGAATACCAGGTGCACAAAGCGTATACCAGGTTTTCGGAAGCTTGAATAAAGGTCCAAATAGCGGAATGGCCAAAAATTACCGGGTAGCGTATACAGTATGACGGATAACGGATAAGGGTTCATATATGTACAAAACACCACCCATCAGGACAAACCAGAAAACCTGAACAATTCTTTCCTGTCCAAGAGTAAGCGGTCTGAGTTAACTTGTTCTATCTTACTCCAGCAATCTGATCTACTCGTGGAGCTTGAGCTTGAAAGTGTGCTAGAATACGTTGCACAAATCTTTTTCTGTAAGTGACTACCGTTTAGGAGAACTGCGAACTTGGAGAAACCGTTTTCTGCCTTATCCGGACCGTTATTCGGTGCTGAAAGCCCGGATAACGGATAGACCAAACTCACGGCTCGACGGATAACCGGATACGGATAATCCGCTCATAGTAGGTGCACAGGTACTGTTGTGGGGAGATGGCGGGGAGCGGTGGGGGGGGGGGGGGGGGAATTCATGTATGTAGATGGCTCGGATGGACGTTACACCTGGAGACGTGGTCACTTCTTTTGCGTTCCATAGATTTTCTTTATGCGTTATTTGCCTGACGATCGGGGAACCATGAAGGGATGTATCACGCTCTTTCGCTGTTGTTCTGCCGCACTTGCAGGCGGGGAAGATGGAGAAAATATGCGAAAAAACTGATCTTCGCCAAAATGGGGCTTAGTTTACATCTCAGAAAAAACTTAATATAAGGTTACGCTCAGGTTTGAACAACTCGAACCATATAATAGTTCAGGAATAATAACGGGAAGGAGGCGTCAGGGAACAAGGGGATGCCGCAGTAGCGCCTGCTGGTATGGAGCTATGTAAGGATATCTTACGCTAATACTGGACTTCAAAAGTCTTCATAGGCAGTTTATGACGATTCCTTGTACTTTTACAGTTTCTTTAAATCGATTAAATCCCTCCAAATTGTGTAAACTGGGCCTTGAATTCTTGACTTAAGCTTTCCCTTTCACCACCATTAATCTTTCTCAGTACACTTCTAGACGATACTTAGTGAGAGTTTTTTATGTGAATTTTAGTGTTCGCCCGTCTTCTGTGTCTATTTATTTTGGCCAGTTCATTTGTGCTCTATGTCACCCTACAATCCCACGTCCCAAATCTTGGCAAAGGTCATTTTGTCAGAAAATCTGTTGAGAATTTGAAATTAAGGGGAAGTGGCGATCAGTTCGGGGCATTTTGCAACACATGCGAGGACTACTGCAGCTGTTTTGATGGGTTTTTGTTGTCGCTCTCAGTCAGAGAGAAAATAGCGATTGTACTGATGATCTATGCATAGACATGCGTAGCGGCAGTACACGTGTTGCAAATTGCTAATTCAGTGACACAATTTTACCTTTTCTCCATAACCCGAGGATTCTGCAACTTCGAATCCTTAGCTTGGAGTTCCTCTCCGGTCGCTCCGACCTTCTCTGACCGACGAATTATGGCTGAGCCAATGTCGTGCTTTCGCATGTCACATGCCACGACTGAGCCGCTGTTCGCGGTTGAATTTTGCCGGAAATTGCGGTTCAGTCGTGGACGGCAGCATTCGGAAGCAGTGAAGCATGAGCATGGGGTTTTTCTTCTCAGCAACACTGTCACGGTGGCTGGATTGCCGCAGCTTTAGGCTGAGAACATTCACTGGCTCGAGCCAGTCCTCAAGAGTAAGCATTAGAACATAACTGGAGAGTTGGAGCTCAGCGGAGGTTACCTGTCCATCTTTTCAACTTTGAAACAAAGCTCGTTGAAAGTAGAGCTGCCGCTATGGGTGAATCGTATAAAACTTGGCCTTTGAACCCAATGGATTCAAAAATGTTACCTCATTAATAACTAATTGGCTTTGAATCATGTAGGTGCAAATACTCCTTGGCTAATTCTTCATCAGAAACTTAGCGAATTTCAAAGAAAAGGGCTACTGTTCATAGAAGTGAAGAACTTCAATGTACATATCTATTACAGCCCTCTGAGTGGTGAGTTAGTCCGGTTCTTGTACCTATTCATTCACGCTATCACAAAGGCTTGAATCTGACCGCTCTTCTAAAGTGTATGAGTTTTCAGGTGGAATGGATGTAGCTAATTAGAGCAAATCGTCCCAGTCACCTATACATAGTAATTGATCCTAAAGATAGCAGGATATGTCACATTTTGCTATATGAACCTAGTCGATTATAAGTGAACTGGAGACTCAGGACCTTCTCGGAAAAATCCATGAGTAAGAACACTAAAGTGATCACTCGGATCACAGCGTGACAAAAGAAATTTCACAAAAATCAATTGAAAATTTTACGTCGCAGTGCTGTAACTGTCCCTCGTTCTTGGAATTGGCTAGAAGCTTTTACAAGGGTTAACGATCAAAATCTTGAGTCTCTTCATGTAAGATATTAGATCATCGCACTACCTATCGCTGCATTTCAAATTTCATACACATAGATTTTATAACCTTAATGAATAACATCTGGAGGCGACACTCCATCCCATTGCCATTTCAATGTTCCAGCAGTTAAGTCTTGCGACACGCGAAGGTGTGTGCGGAGGCTTCCCCGTTTCCGGTAGCCGGAGGATTTCCGTTTCCGGTTTCCCAGCGGCTTGGCAACTCTATAAGCCACTTCGACTAAACTCTGATACTCTCATGTCGTTTTCCCGCTGCTTATCCCAAATATGTGTACTGCTAAGTGTGTAAATCTCTTCAGGAAAATGTCGTTTCAACCTGCGTTCAACGCCAGGTTGATCGCCGAGGTGAAGAAGTACCCGTGTCTGTACAACCACGCGAAGCGCGGCAGTGGCGATACGATGGAGCGAATGCGGATCTGGGAGAAGATCGCCGCCGCCGTCGACAGCAACTGCTCCGGTGAGTGCCTGCACTGCTAGTTGCTCTGCTCCAGCTCGGAGCGCTGTTCGTTCAGGGGACTTCGCGAAGAAGCGGTGGCTGCAGCTGCGAGATCGATACCGGAAGGAGCTGAAGACGGCCATCAAGCAGAACTTCGTCACGCCCGTGCGGTGGTGCTACTTCTCGCACCTCTCATGGCTCGACCCCTACCTCAAGGACAATCTGTGAGTTCCTCGCCTCCTCATCGTGGGGTGCCCCTCATCTGGTCTGTTCAGCGTGCTGACTGCGTGCGACGGCTACAGCGAAAGCAACGACGGGTTCTCGGTTGATGTCTTCGGATTGAGCTCAGTGAAGACGGAGTTGGATGACTGTCAGTGTTCTATGGTTGTAATTCTCTACTATGTAGTCACCGCATCTTTTTCAGCCGATTGTGGCCAGTCGTCCTCAGTCATGGAGGCATCAGTGATAGATCGCCTTCTCGCCTCGACTCACCAGATCAGCTCCCACAAAGGTCACCATTGCTTGTCATACTTGAAATGGTGAAAAATATGGCTAAGTTTAGAATAGCGCACGGCCACCTCAAGACCTCCTGTGAGCCAAATCCATTTTCCGAGTCCTTCAATTTTTTTCGAGTTTTTTTTTGCGAGTCGTCACGTTTGGGGGATCTTTGAAAAATTATTACAGAATTTTCTCGCCAACCCAATACCTTATGAAATTTTCTAAAATGATGCTCTAAGATATGGTTTTGGTAGACACATATTTCCCAGCGAATTACTCTTAGAACGTCGTTTCCCTCATATTGCTAGAGTGTGATATTCACGGCCTGCCTAAGCACACATGGGCTGAAATTGGCTTCATTAAGTGCATCCCCAACTAGTTTCTAAATATTTTTCCTCCGATCATTAGCTTTTACGGATCACAACTATTCGACCCTTCACCGGACAGGTCCACTGCAGCAGCTGCCAAAGCATAAAAACTGATAAGCACTTGGAATTTTATTGTTGTAAGGCTACACCATCAGTCACTGAACCACACATTTCAGACGAAGTTGAGGACCAGAATGTCAGTGGCTCTGGAGCAGAGGAAGACGGAAAATCAGGCAGCGAAAAAGGCCTAGAACCGCCCGCAAAAGAGGTGTGCGACAAACGGTCCGAAAAAGGCGACGCTGCGACGGGTTCGGCAGGAATGGTGCATCTTCCGCACGCCCTCCCGTCGTCGGTGGTGAAGAATCAGATCATGGCCCGGTACCAGCAGCTCGAGCAGGCGATGATCAAGCAGGCCATCAATGTGTGTTGCAACTCACCTAGAAATGAAAGAAAAACTACTGAAGCTTTGATTTCAGACGGGAAAAAGTGTCATGGACTGGATGAACGACGAGGACTTTCTGTACTGCAGGATCATCGGTGTGCGATTGAAGCGCATGGAGCCCAGGAAGCGAAAGCGGGTGAGTTTTCCATCGAGCGTTTCAGCAGACCATGTCCAAAGTGCCCTTTTCAGATCCGCGCTCAGATTATGAGCCTCCTGGAAGAGTCCGAGAACGAGCTGGAGGAAGACGACGATTCCATGAGCAGCCCGAACATGGATGGAGGGGAGTCGTCGGGGTACGACCACTCCCTGCTCGATGTAACCAACGAACACTAGACGCTGCGTGGCAAATGACGCCACTGAGATCTCCTCCACCTTTCCGTAGTGGTTTATTTCGTAATTTCGTAGCAGATTTGTTGTGAACGGTGTTTTGGTGATTCCTTCATGTATTTATACATATTCTTTTTTTTGTTTTTATGGCTTTCGTTGTGATGCCTGACGTCGATTTAGTTCTCATGCTAGCCTTCTTGCGATTCTACTGCACTAGTGTCCTTGCCTTGTCATGATCTGAAACTTTTTTTTCTTGCCGAACGTTCATGTGCGAGTACATATCCATTTATACCTGAACATACATATATTGTAGATGTTTTTTTCCTGAATTTAGAGCGGTGTAGTCTTCTGGATGTTTTATGGAGCCTTAGTGGAAATGAAATTCTATGATTCTGTTGCTTGGTTTCTCCACCAAAACCTTACTGGTTGCAGTTCTTATTGACTTTTACAAGTGAACAGTAGAATCCTGGACATGCTCCCGTTTGAAATTATGATTATACTGCAACAGAAGAAAAAAGGAGTTTATCGCATCTTACCCTGCATGCTCTCCTAGCTGTGTTGTCAGGAAATTTTTGATTTCTTCCTATTTCCTACCTATTTCTAGATTCTGAACTCAAGTTTCTACTCTCGAGCTCGATTTGAGCCCAGCGAAAGTACCAACGAGGAATAACAATCGAATAAAAATATAATTCATTGTTTCTAGTAGTGGAAAGGCAGCAGCTCCATTGCAGTGCTGTGATGAACGTTTTCGAGAGTGTTGTAACTTACCCGCAAATCCAGGATAGACCTATTTGTCGAATAAACTAATAATAAATAATAATAAATAATGTAACAAAACAGAATTTTGTTACAGCAATCAGTAGGAAAATGATCTCGTGGGCAATAAAGTATCACAATTCTTGTCCAGGAATTTTGTCATTTCTGGACTAGCGGAAAGACCTCAGTGTTTCCTGAAATGTTCATCAATTTTGCTGCAAAAGCCATCATGGCGGAAACGTATTCCGCCACATGTGAGTTATTTGAAGAAGACAAAGGGAGTTCGTTCTCTGGAAGCTGCAAGAGGCCTTCCATTTGCCTTGTTGATGGCCGATCACCAGTCTGACGTACGGGATTGTCTTTGGGGTAACCAATAAACCCTATGTTCTTAGGATGGCTTCCAGAATGTTTCCAGAAGAATGGATTGTTTGCCTCGTTGAATAATAATAAGGAGCAGTAAAATATGTATTCCCACCCCGCGTCACAAATGTCAGCTCTACCATGACCTTGTTTTTTGCTTAGAATTCGAGAAGAAACAACAATTGATGCAAAAAAAAAACACTACAACCTCTCGGTTAACTTTAGAGACTCTCTGGTGTACGTATATATGTGGCAAGCTTCGGTCGTTGTCGGGGACTGTACCTATCCCGTGCAACCTTGCTTGATAATAGATTACTCTTCCTCTTAGGAAAAATTATTGATAAAGTATACTTCTGTCCCTGAGCCTCATTCGTATGTAGTTCTTCTTCGGGTTTTAATAGATGCGTTCATTTCCAACAAGCTTTCGGCGATTAACGCCTTCGCAAGACCTTAAAAAACAAGAAACATTACAATATCGTCAATTGCTTCACAATACTCAGATAAGCAAATCTACCGTATGGCAAGACGACAATGGTGACTCTGACAACCGACACAGAGATGCTAATCCATATAACATGATCTTATTGACAAGAAACAATACTGATGACAAAGAAGGACCTCCTCCTGGTTGGTGGTGACAGAATGGAAAGAGGAGAGTTGAGTCAGAGAGTGGAAAGACTGTCAAAGGTTCGGATTACGTAATCAGACGCAGTATCTCCCTTAACTCATCTTTGGTGTTAGTCTCTGGTCCATGCCTTCTTATTTCCCTGGCTTCCATTATTTTCCTTTCCAACGTCTTTGTCAAATGACGATGGAGAACTCGGACCGTGAAGGTTGGGGGTTGTTCCCTTGCCATGTCTCAGGGTCCGGTGCCTTGAGAAACTTTCTCTTGGGTACGAAGCAGGGTTCATTAGTGCCGTCTGCGTTCGTCCAGACCCCCCAGAACGGTCGGATCGTTTACCCAGCACACTTTTCGCCGCATCCACTACATGCCAATAGGTATACTGTGCCTCGGAGCTCACATATCTTCTCTCCAAAACAGTAGCAACAATCTGTTCCGGGGCATTTATGCTCGTAGATCTGAGTGGTCGTGAGGAGGTCTTTTAACGTGGGAGGTGCGCGGAACACAAGCCTTATGGGCAGTCCGGAATTCCTTGCAGCGTCTCTCAATTTTCGGGTTCGGCCATCTCTCACATATGGGAGAACTAGTGCTATACCATCTTTGGTTGAGTAAGAGAGCCATGTCTTAGAAGGATCCGCACGGTACCCGTTATCTTCGAGTATGCGAGCGACACTGTTTTCTACCGTCACGTCACTAGTCGTGCATAGCATATCCTTTGTTTTAAGCAGATTCCGCACCATATTTGTCTTCACAAAGGCCGGGTTCGCTACGTGAATGCACCAGAATGTTGGAGGACGATGGTTTCTTATATCATAAATATTCAGTTTTCCCATCACTGATCTTAATTCTTGCATTAAAAGTGGAACGAGACCGTCGTCTCCAGTTTGTTCAAGTGTGGAAGTTACGTTCTCGTCAAACGAATTCAGCCGCTCCAATGTGCTTCCAACATCCGTTTTGGTGTGTACAGTCACAAATACGTCATCGATGTACCGTTTGTAGAGCAGTATTTCGGATGTCAGTGTCTTCCTTTCGATGTGATCCAAAAGTAATATGGCGACTAACGGCGCGATCCTGTCTCCGATTGCTAGACCACGCCTCTACTCGAAAATTATGTTGTTGAAGCAAAAGATGTTCCAAGCGAGTATGGTTTCTAACATGATTCCTACGTCATCCGCATGGGGGAAATTATTCCTGGAGGTTTACAGGGGAGTTAGCAGCTTTAGTGTAAAGGAATACTACGCATGTACTTAAATAGAATTTTAGAATATCACAAAATGTGTCATGAGCCTGATTACGATATCATTGTTCCGAAAGCTTGCCAGAAGCTATATCGAAAGCTATATCGCACAGAAACTCTAATTCATACGGAAGAGCGATTATGTCAAATAAAACTCCAGGATGGCTCAATTTTATGGCACATAAAAACTTGGTTTTTTTTTCGAACCCCCAATCTTCCTGGGGGGAGGGATGTGCCAAAACTTGAAACGTTCCCGTTCCTTTCCCGATTTTCATCCCCCCCACGCTCCCGCGAACTGATAAAGGATTTGTTGACTGCGTGTTTGGGTTCCTGCTGATCAGTTACCAATAGCCACCTTCCTTGGGCCTGACATTAGCTACTGTCTTTTTTACAAAGCTTCTTGACGGGAGAGAATTCCTGTTATTCACAAGTCGTCAGAGAAAAATGTCAAAAACAAGCAACCAAACAGTGCTCTGAGCTCCTATCTCCGTGTCGCTTCGTGCTGCGCATGGCAATTAGATGCAGTGTGAGAAATAACAGGCAAACATTACTTATTGACAATTCTAGTGGATACGTTTTCATAATAAAAGTCACTTGCTGCAGCTTTGTGAGCTCCTCTACTTATACATAATTTTTTTCTCGTCTTGGGAACTCGGAATCAAGCACTGAATTCTCATATGTTCGGACATAACAGCATTAGGTTGCAAGTTCACTCACATTTACCAATCAGAGCTCACAGCTTGCTTAATTAATACTTGATTCTTTTAAAAGCCACCCTGCAAGTCACTTTCTGTTGTCAATATTCTCTCAAAAAGTGAAAGCGTTCAGGAAAAACCGCAAAAGTTCAAAGATTTTTCATGGGGACTCCATCACGATTGAGGAATATCACTCTGCGGTCTTGCTTTTTGATTTAATATATGTATTTTTGATTTGGCAAACCTAGTACTGTTGCATGGAAGAACACTTAAGAGGTCCGCATGGATGAACACTGGAGAGAGAACTTCCTGGGTAATAGCCCTTTTGCAGTGATGTTTTTTTCTGAAAAGTTCGCCCTGGTCATTGCACACTTAAGGATAATCCTCAAACAACGTCCTATAAATATCGCACCATTTAAAACAGCCTGCTGATCTCTCCCAAATTTCGGACGATTTCTGGAAAAATCCCATTGTCTCCACCTAAATATGTACAGATCAAATTTACGTTCAGCTTTCCTCGCACTCCACACATTTGCCTCTAGAATTTATGAGCAAATCGCTAATGTTGAATGCTTAGAGCATGTAGTGAACTTGGCAGATTACTATCAAAAATGGTAGAAAAGCTGCATTCGATAATTTCTGGTTCCAGGCCTGGGCACTCAATCAAAAATTGGATATTGCGAATTTTCTCTATTTGCCAAGATTAATCCCACAGGAACTCGTGAGCTTAGGAAAATCTTCTGCATCCTCTCTACTGCTTGCATCTTGGGATGTTCCACGAATCGGCCACTGTCGAGACTCCCTTTCTATGTACATCAAAGAACGTTCGGGCGAGGTAATTATGTAGTAGCTGATAATCTTTACAAGCACGGGAGAAAGATCACCTTCTAGACAATGTAGACACCCTTTTATTACTGAGCTGATCTGCAGTAGCTTTTTTCATGGCGAGAACTTCTTTGGAATCTGTCTCCAGAAAGTTTAGCGCCATTCTGCACAAGACATGGCCAGAATCTCTTCGTTGCTGAAAACCTTCAAAGAAAACCCAGGCTGTCCCTAAAATGTTATTAAGTTGTAGTTGTAAATAGCATAGTGTTATTTACCATATACAGCGACATTCCGTCAAAACATGGAAAAAATGCTAACGATAAGCCGTATTAGTGACATCATCTTCATGGGCGTTGATAATTCCTAATGTGCTATTTGGGATCTTTTCTGGACATGTGCATTTCTGGCGATAAGGGGATGGGCATGTGCAGCATCCAGAGTGCATTCAAACGTGTTCTGTGGATTCCTTAAAGGTAGTGTGTCACCTCTGTGGGTTGTAGATTTCAATAGACTCTAGACCTCCTCGTCACGCCGATTTCAATGACGTACGAAAAAAACACATGAAAGTGACTAAAATCCCGTTCTCGAAGGGTCCGAAAGTGCAGTTCACGGACCACTTGGGCGGAGCGGCCCGTAACTGTGCTGGCTGCTCGCCACGTCTGCAGCGTTGGCCAGCACGTCTTCACGTGTCCGATCGATAAGATCAACGGCTTCACGCGTCCACTCGGCTCCACAATCTGTTCCAAATCCCATCTCGAAAAGCGTTTAGAAATGGGTTTAGAAGCCGTTTTGTAATGCTTTATGTATACCACTGGATTCAGCGCATCGAGGAGATTCACAATCCTCTAAAACCTCATGCACGATAACGAGGTGAGACACTGCCTTTAATTACCTGGATCACCAGGTTTTTTTTTCACCTTACCTCTCTCTACTGTACGTGTAATCATTTCTAGCTCAATTCCATCTACGTATAGGGCGTGAAATTAATAGTCTACAAAGCGAAAAGTTGGTTTTTCTTATCTGAATGGGGATCGGAGGAATCATCCATTTCATTGAATGAATTCTCACTTCGACATTAAGCCGTGTATCCTTCGATAGGTTCTGTCTTTTAAAAACAAGTCTGAAATGGTGCTGGGCTCGTATCGGAGTTAACGTGAAGGACCGTTTCGAGCACAGAAGTAGCCCCCTAACAGCCTGATTTCAAAACTTTGGATGGAAATTTGTGGATGTAGACCTTTTTTGTTGTTGAGCCCGGCGAGAGAACTGGGGTAATTTAGCACTAGCATCACCGACAACACTACCCAAAAAAACGACACTTCTGCAAATCTCCTTTTCCTTCTGCGTGGCGAATTTCCCGCGAATCCTCACTAGCTCTCATATCCTTCACATCGTCCCATAGCGTCTAAAACATCACATCTTCCCACAGATTACCTGAAAATTGATCTAGGTAGTGGGACATACGAATGCTCTCTCTTCTCGAGGTAATCTTTGGTCATGATTCTTTGTTTTCACTGGTATTCCAATTTTTTTAGTACTGCAAATTAACGGAAGAAACCACCAAGTTTATTCTCAAAAACAGAGCTTGGTGTAGACATCCTCCGAGTAATTTTTGGCCAGCGCGTATCTTCCAATCATTGTACCGAGAAAGGTAATGCGCAAACAGAAGAGGACGCGAATATAGCCGCAGCAACTTCTCAGGGAGTACTGAGAAACCACAAAACGTTTTTGAACTCGCCTACATGAACATTTCATGCAAACTAAGAGTAACCTCGCTTGTCGGCTGACAAAAAGCTTGCATCACTGCCAGCCCTGTAAGCTATTAGGTTGGTGCATAATTGATGCAGCTTTTTTCGCGACTTCTTTTCTCGACAAAAATTGAAGCTTTTCAGTTGGTTTTTTTCATGAGAACAATCCTCTCTTTCCAATTATCAAAGATGCTAGGGAAAGCCCCATCCACATCCGCCATAATATGCTATGTCACTCCGGGAAAAGTTGGAATGCAGCATGAACATTTTGCGATTTCAGCGAGCCTTTCAAAGATGGACCAATCAGCAAGCCTAAGTTGGAAAATTAGCTTCATAGATGAAGAAAGAACAGGTTGGTCATCAAATTCCAAGCATCAGGAATCTAGGGCAGCCTAGAGGAGGACGAAAGCTTGATAACGAGAATGCTGTCCAAACTTTTCATCATGGGAAATTCGACCATGCTTCTTCCTCTCAAAAGGCGCAGAAAAGCATGGAGACTAACTAAATGGGTCCGCCGAACTCTCAGACAGGAAGTTCGAATTTCCACAGGTTTTCTGTAGCAAAACGAGGAGGCTGCATTTCTGAGGAATCTCGTTAATCGAACCTCCTTCCCTTCCACGTCTGTCAAGCGTTCCTGGTCATCGAAATTCGATTGTAGGACCGGACCCTTTCTCCTTTATTTATAGGATTGTACCTTCCTATTTCTCCTACTTCAATATTTTTGACTTGGTTTTTCTTCGGCCAAAATTTCGTTGGGATCCCGGAATGACTCTGCTGCACTCCATAATTTCCCGAAGTAGTAGAGCATGAGATGGTGGATGTGGACACGATTTTTGATAGCACTGTCACTAAGTGTACTAAGTGAACGAAGAGGATTATTTACATGAAAAAACTGTTCAAAAAGCGTTAATTTTTAACGAGAAAGGGCGTCGCGAAAAAAAAAGCCGCATTAATTATGCACCAGGCCAAAATACATTACAAGAATTATTTTTTCAAATCTCTATCGGGAACAGAGGAATCTCAACAGCCAAGGAGGTCAATTAAAAAATGTCGCAGAATCGAAGAACTCATGAGTACGCGCACCACCAAAAACTGCCGTTTTGTCCCACACGCAGCCCATACACAGCAATTTTACTCTGCATGTAACGAACGTTCGGTACGAATCGAAGCCTCAGAAGCAGCTACAAGATTTTCTGTTGTCGTCTTCTGCAGGAAGACGCCGTCAGGTCCACCTGGGCACCTGCACGTATTCTGTCACTTTTTGACATTGTTTACCTCACTATATCGGGTGCCTTATCAGTGGAACACGGATTCACGTGGCACTCAATGCACTAATTTTGCGCTTTCCACTAAATGTCAGCGATATCTATCTTTAGAAAAAGCTGTTTACCTTCTGTTCAGCTTCACTTATTCGAGAGAAAATCAAAATCACACGTATAACGATCGATTTGGCCTCTGTTATGAACGCATGCATTTGGACTGACACGGGAAGTGTTTGATGAAGGGGACCTATGTGCTTTGTAGCTCTGTTTTATATGAAGCAGCAGGCAATCAAATGCCAGACGATCTCCTGGTATCAGAAAAAGGGCGACGACAGTTTCCTGCGGAGCTTCATCGACAGATTCCCGCTGAATACCCGAGTAGATAGTGCACAAAACGGTTACGAATTGGAAAGCTCATGTTCCTATTTATCGTTTTAAAATCTTCCAATCTAAGCTTTTGGAGTAGTTCAGGAGCACAGTGTACGTTGTCCGCAAGAAGTACAAAGGACTGAATCCTATTTCAGTGTCTGATGAAGGATTTTTTAAATGCTTTTGCCGCCTTTGTCACGTAACACATAGCCCATCACATTTATTGAAAATCCCATTTGTTGCCAGGTGTGATACGCCCGAATTATTAATTGTTATATTTCAAGCACCAAGAGCAAGAACACTAGGCTCGAAAACTGGCGAAATAAAGTGTTATTAATTTTCACTAAAATACAACATTTCTCCAGACGCTACCAAAAGCTCTGAAAAGGAGGATGCGAAGCGATAACTACGGAATGAAACCGAACTTTTGTACTCCTGGTATTTGTTTACCACTACATATGTATTCACACAGGCCATTCAGCTATTGTGGGGTGAACTGTATCCCTCTATCATCACAGTTGACGCGCTTATTGAACTGTCATTCACTTGTCTTGCTCGTATTCTACACATGTAGTGTGTTCTCTACCAGAGATTGTGAATATCCCGCCCGCTTAGGCCTTGAGAAAACTGTAAACTGCGCGGCTGTTCACTGTTCCATTTTTACATTTCAGTTTTTTTTCTGATTCC
This sequence comes from Ancylostoma duodenale, assembly GCA_000816745.1. Classification (NCBI taxonomy): domain Eukaryota; kingdom Metazoa; phylum Nematoda; class Chromadorea; order Rhabditida; family Ancylostomatidae; genus Ancylostoma; species Ancylostoma duodenale. The sequence goes on from KN729265.1 coordinate 13,817, forward strand.
ATCCAAAATGTTTAAGGCTCACAGGTTTAGAAATAATTTTTATGCCGACTCTTCTCAGAAAACATCATCCAGCATGGGCCCTCGTCTATTTTTGAGGATCTCCCAAAGAACAGTAAAATAATCCAGAAAGTCTGGGTTGATGAAGCCAGGAGGATTGAGAAATTTGTATGGAAAACGAAATGGTTCCCTGACCTTGATCGCAAGCCCGTTATGATGTGGTGGCTTTGACCCACGGATTCAAACTCAGTTTTACACATTGTGGACAATGTGGTGCATCACGCAAAATTTGCTCTTCATGTCCATAGAATGTTTCCCTGAGGTCAGGCGGTGCAAATGCTGAATTACCAGAAAAATCTGGCAACCCGTGCTCGCCATGCAAAAATGTGCTTGGTCCACAACTGTTTTCCAGTTCTCAGGAAGAAAAAAAATTGTAGCTGCCTTACCCATCTTACTTCAGTCACACATATTTTTCATTCCTCTGAAGTTCCCGATAGCCGGTTTTGTGATGAAAACAGTTCGCAGGGGTTTTGGGAAGCGGGTGAAGCTTTTTAAAATTTGCAATTTTTATGTGCCTTCAATAATTCTGATTCCTACAAATGTAACGAGAGTCATGTTCGCTAAGCCATTTTTCCGTGGGATATGAGGAAAATGCTTGTCTGGGACATGGGCCTCACCCTGTACCAGGCAGATAGAAGGTAAGCTTTCCCTCACGCCTTGTAGGGCCGACATCGCTAAAAAAAAACCAGGCGCATGGATCCTCATTTTTGTGATGACAGTGCGCTGGTTCTGGCTTGGTTGGTAGTCCAAGCGAGAGACGGAGAGACGCAGTCGCGCAAAGCGTTCGTTAGCGAAGCATTGCGCTGTTCGGCGCACCCTGTTCTGCGTCGTCATCGCTGTCAGATTCGCTGAAAAGCCCTGATCGCTTGATCGTGGGTGACAGGCTGCCCCATCGACGCTTCACTGTGCTTCCGTGCGACCAGAGCGGCGTCCATCGATTCATGGATACAGTCGTTGTTTGTGGACAGTTGCCTCTGACCTTGCTCTCCCTAACGAAACGCCATTCTCCTGGACGCATCCTGTCCTTCGCCGGTGGTTTGTGACGGAAGTGTTTGTCTGCTAATTGGTGAATAACACGAATATTACACAAAAGAGGCGCATTGTTTCTTCCGAGAACGCCTGAAAAGGCGATGATTTCGACGTGCCCCGCTCGCTATCTATTCGTGCCGAACCTTGCTTCCTCTCCGAATTGTAAGCTCTGCCCTGCTCAACTTCTGCCATACAAATGTTGCTCGGTAGAAAAAGAAAGTGATGGATGAAAAAGCGTAAGTGATGAACAACGCTGTCCTGACCTAGGTAACTCTCATCTGTCTTTGCCGTTTTCACTTTACGGCTGAGTCTAATAGCTACGCATTTTTTGTGCCTCCTCCCTGGTTCCTTCACCTTTCATCATCACTTTCTGCTCCGTACTGTGTTAAAAACGCCACGCACAAAGTGACAGAAAGCGTGTACTTCGAATAAGCTTTGTAGTTACATTTTCAAGCCTCACACTTTGTATGCGATCATTGAATACTGATGCTTTTTTTCAGTAGACATTCGAATCGACATCGAGTCAATCGAAAAACCCAACTTTCTCTTCTTTCTCGACTGGCCAATATCATGAAAACCTGAAATTTGTCCAATCTCCTCCATATTCGGCTTTTCTACTGACTCGATATTTTGAGCAGTGACTATTCGAAAACCGAATTGAGTCCGTTGAGTCAAGGGTATACTTATCAACTCCTAATCCAACATACTGCTCACTGTTGAGGCGACATCGCTTGCTTTGGACTATTACACTACTCGCTTATTCATCCACTTTCGAAATAGATTACAACGAAGAAAGCCACATTCTACCCCTGTAGGCTCACTACATAGTTCTCCATCGCACTCTTCGATCATCACTTATCTCATTGTTTTTTTTTTCTTATATGTACCTTCCAAAATCCTCTGTTACTGTGGCGTTGCTCAACTTTGATTCTCGACTACATCTGCAATGTCACCCATTCCCGAGTTCTCCGTAACCACGGGAGTAACCTTGAGCGTGCTTTGAAAATAGTTTGGAGCATTCTAGTTCCGTGGTGCTTATGGAGGTGTGCAATATCTCGCAAAGTGAAAAATCCAATATTTCTGTGGAAAATAAGTTTTCTTTCAAAAATGACGCCTGGATTCGTACGTCCGAGTTGTTTTGCTACAACGTTATAACAGTGTAGCAAAATAACTTACTACTAATTTTCCAAAGCAAATGCTGTGTATCACTGCCGGACGAAGCATTTGCTAGCCAAGGGCCAAGGGGGGGGGGGGGGGGGGAGGTGGCAACAGCACCAATCCGAGGCCCAAGCT
>KN729268.1:0-17154 GCA_000816745.1 Ancylostoma duodenale
CAGGAAACTGTTCAGTTCCGAAGTTTGAGTCAGGTCCGGTGATAGGCCGTCATTTGTGCATGCAACCCAAGTTCTAAGCTCTTTCATGTACGCCATCGTTCTTTGCAGTTTACGCAGGCTTCACTACTACAAAGATCTATAAAACGATCTGTGGAGTAAAACTGTTAAGGCACACACAGAGTCATAAGCGCTACATTCCATACAACTGTCAATATAGATAGCTTTATGAGTTCACATTGTGAAAGGGACACTACAGGAGCTATACCGATGATTGCCAGTTAGAGAGAACATGATAGTAAGAAGCCTAATAATCGTTATTTTATGGGAAGTTTTCTAATGTGCAGTATGACAGTGATAAGCCTATTGAGAGGTGTTGATGAAGAAGGTCGGGGTGCAGGGCAACAAGTAGAGGGAGAAGAGGCAGAACTCACTGCTCTATGATGTCAAACATCGGAGTTTTCTCGGATTAGCTGCCGTGTACCTCCGCCCCTTTTCGAGGCTTTTATCAGTGTTAGGGGGTATGTCGCACCCCCGACTACTTCCACCGCAAGTCCCGATGGTTTTTCGGGCATAGATCGCTCCCCTCGGCTACGTCCTCCGCATTTCACGAAGCAGACGGTCACCGCATGAGCAGTAAACTTCCTTAAGAAATGAAGGCTACGAGGGCTATCGTCCTCCGCATGTCCTGACAATTTCGTCTGAGTGCGACGGTGCAACTTCCGTAGAATGACACCATTGCTAAGGGTCCAAAACGATCGAAATCTCGGACGCGAAAATTTCCGTGGGCGCTGCCTTTAATGGTGATGTTGACAGTGTAATCACTCTAATTTGAGGTTACTGTCAATCCAGGACCCGCGTGGCAACAACGTTCCATTGAGCTGCATATGACGCATCGATTGACCACGACAAGCATAGGAAAAGAGGAGACCTAGCACATCCGAGCAGGAAATCGCCGGTGGGCCATAATGGAGGAAGGAGCCCATCTCTACTTCCAATACTGACAGAACATGTTGGTGGTGGAACTGACGAGACTTCATTTATCAGTTGAAAGAATGGTCTAAAGAGGTTCCATTGCTTGTCTGGGGATCGTCCCGCCACATGGAAGCGCAGGTTTGGTACCAATCCATAAGAAGGGAGACAGCAGAGAATGCAGGAACTACCGCGAAATCAGCTTGCTATCGATCGTTGGCAAAGTCTTCATGAAGATCATTCAGACAAGACTTCAACAGCATCGAGAACAGATCAGCCGTGAAGAGCAAGCCGGATTTCGCCTGGGTCGAGGCTGTTGCGATCAGAACTTCGTCAACTGATGGAAGAAAGGATCAGATGCGGAAAACGAACCGTTGTTGCCTTCATCGATTTTAAGTCCGCGTTCGATTGCGTACATTGGCCAGCCTTGTGGAAGTCGTTGGAAGTCAAGCACGTACCGTGGAAGATAGTGTGGCTTCTCCAAGCAACACACAATGGACCAAGCAGCAGCGTGCGGATCAAGAATGAGCTGTCTGAGGAGCTTCCCATCAAAACGGGAGTTTGCCAGGGAGATTCCATCTCTCCGCAACTCTTCAACGTTGTAGTTGATGCGATCATGTGAAGAGTTTTCGACAGCAGAAGCGGAGTTCAGTACGGCGACAACCAATTCCTCACTGACCTGACGTTCGCGGACGACAGCGCGATCTTCGCGGAAATAGATACACACTGAGGCAACGGATATCATTTCCTCGAATGCGAAAATTGCGGAGTCATACGGACTAAGAATGAATGGAGACAACACAAAGATCATGACAACAGATGGTTCTAAAGCCAAAGTCTACCTCGAAGGAGTCCAGCTTGAGCAGGTCCAAGAGTTCAAGTACCTTGGATCTCTCGTAGAGGAGAAGAAGGTCGCGGCGACAGCAGAAGTCAACAGCAAAATTGGAAAGGCCTCTACAGCGTTCGCTTCGCTAAAATGGTGTGTTTGGAAGGAAAATGGCATCTCGCTCACGACGAAAATGCGCCTATTTCAAACAGTAGAGACGATGATCCTTCTGTATTTGAAACATGGACCCTGCTGAAGTTGCACTTGAACAAACTTGAGACTTTCCAAATGCGGTGTCTCCGTCAGATCCTCGGAATAACCTATCTTAGCTGTATCCGAAATGAACATATCCGTGACAGTTGTGGACACCAACCGAAAGTGGAAGAGCAAATCCGAATTCGAAGACTACGTTGTTTTGGTCATGTCTGCAGGATGGACATCACCCGACTACCATACTGTCTTTTGTGGAGGAAACGACCGGTGCAGTGGAAAGTGCAGCGGGGGACACCAAAGAAAACCTGGATCAAGCAAGTTGAGGCAGATCTGAAGACACTACGGTGCAGTATCGTTGAAGCTAAAATTATCGCTGCAAATCGTCAAGGATGGAAGCGTGTCATTCAGACAATTCGTATTCCAGTGGCACTCACTGCAGTGTTGAGAGGTCGAACCGCTCCTCCAGGCACCAGCTAAGGGATAAGCTCAAGCTCAAGCTTGTGTTCTAGCAATTCTCAATCAACTTCTGGCTCTTTAACTAGATGAATTTCAACGGGATTCCTGGTTCTTCGTTAAGTTGTTAGTCCGCTACGTTAGTGGGAAAATGGCCGTTACGCGCTAACGTGTTAATTCGTTACGTCAATAGTGCACAGCCCTGGGGTGGTAGTAATTAGGCCGAAATTCGCATCTAAGCGTGAGGTGTAAGTCCCACCTAAGTGCCACTTAACAGTAGATTTCAACTTTCGGAAATATCTTGTTCATGGCCCAATATATGCTATAACAAAGTTGGATTGAAAATTGACATCTAAGTGAGAGGAAATTCTGATATTTTTCCAGAACTTCCAGCTTGCGCTTAGTTGGTGCTGAGCTCCGGCTAAGTCTGACCATGTCAGTAATTGGTTTGTGTGCGTGAAAGAGCGTGCGACTTTGTGAGGCGCAGACACCTTGCGAAATCTGTAGCAAAATGTACCCAAATGTACATTTTGGTGCACATATTTCCACATGGAGACTGATCTTTAAACACGCGTCGTCGAGGTCGGCCTGCATTTGTTCCGCTTCACTGATGGTTGGTGTTATAAGGACGATGTCGTCAGCGAAGCGAAGATGGTTAAGTCGCCGGCCATCAGCTTGCACTCCCATGTTATGCCACTCTAGTCTCCGCATGACGACCGCCCCCTTTTCGAAACCTTCTCCTGAAGTCGGCGATAATATCGTTGTAGGATGGAGAAGTCCTAGTCGTGAAGTTGCTGTTGGGCTCACTAAATGTATTGAGCAGGTACGCCGTGATTGCCCAGAGCTTCCAGATCCTCTTCTGTCTCAACGTCGAAGGCTTTCTTCAGATCGATGATCCTGAGACGGAGGGGCATCATATACTCTCGCGATATTCCGATGAGACCAGTGACTGTGTGTCTGTAGTCGATCGTACTGAGTTTTTTTGAAACTGTGGTTGCTCGCACGGCTGTCCTTCATCTAGTGCCGTTTCGATGCTGTTGAGGATTTCTCTCGTGAAAAGTAGGCAGAAGTGGCGATAATTGCTCATGTCCTGTGGGTCTCCCTTCTCGTACAGTAGCGTGGTCCTGCTGGTTTTCCATTATTTAGGTGCACTGCACTCCAACAGGTACCGCCTGAAAAGCCTGGCCAACTCAGACATTCGGGCGTTTGGAGCGCCCCAGCCACGACTACCTGCCCACTTTTGGCCGATGCAGGCCCTCGGCAGGTAGTCGTGGCTGGAGCAGGAATACTTGCTGAAGGTGCGCATGGAGCGAGAGAACCTGCTGTGAGCGCGCATGAAGCAGAGTATATGCAGGTTAACCTGCACCCTGTTTTTTTTTCTCCACTGCCACGTGGCAACCGAAGTGTATATAAGCCCGCAGACGGCTGTGAAAGCTTGGTCTAGTCTCCGCAGCGGCAGCTTTGGTTTCTGGCAGCGTTTTAGTGTTCCATCCTGAACAATGCACCTTATGTTGTTGAAGAGGGTCTACCCTTTCCCATATATTAGGTTGTCAGGAAAGTTCTCGCGGTTTTTGAAACGTTACATTTTATTGACTTTTTAAAAATAGGAAAACAGATTAAGAAAGAATAAATTACCATCACGTACTGCCACTCTTCGCCCATTTTTGGAAAGCCTTTCGATGGCCTCGGCATAGAACTATTCTGGCATTAAGTCGGAAAAGTTGCTCAACCAGCAATACAAGTCATCTTCATCATCGAACGCCCTACTTTGCATGGCGTTATAGGGGGACAGGAGAAGGTGGCTATCTTTTAAAGGCAGAGGGCCACCTCATTTCGTATCTGAGATAATGGCATATTCTGAACCTTCTCGACACGCTGATTCCAACGGTGTACAAGAAATGTCGCGAAACCCTCAAAAAACCCGTTTTTGGACGGCAAAATCAATTTTGACGCGGACGAGTTTTCTGCGTGAAAAGTGTGCGGCGTTTGCGCGCCTTTGACGATAGTGCGCTGGCGCATCGTACCGCCTTCATGGCGGAATGCGCGGGAATGCGCTTACATTTCACTTCGAGTGTGCTCTCTAATCTTTTTTGTTTTCTTTCTTTTGTTTGAAATGCGAGGATTGTTGGGTATTCGTGCGTATTCGATCTGGATTTCTCGCCACATTTCAATTGCTGGAGAATTTCCCACTCTCTTTTTCTTCGTGACCGTTATTGTGTTTTCGTTTTTTTAGATCTTCAGACTCGTACGTGCGTGAGGCCCTGGTTGGATAGTGTGTGGAAAACCGCGTTTCGGCACTATTCCACTTGCTCTGCCCCAAAATCTCAAAATTAAAAATTTCTCTGAAACTTCATGTAAGTGGGTTGATGCTGATCACGAATGTTATACTCATTTTGTGCCGTAACCCCATTTGAATGAGGTTATGGTAGGGTGAGAGTAAGTGAGGTATCCCACGGAATCACCTGGGTTTTTGTCCACGGGGGTTATTTGGCATGATGATGACGAATGTCACATTGATTTTGCAAGTTAGAAGCAATTTGAGGTTCTACTTCTATGGACTGAATCTACTCTAATCCCACCCTAACCTTACTTAGATGGGATTACGACTCGAAACGAGTATGATATTCGTGATCAGCACATCACATAACCCCCTAAACAAAAATTCAGATGATTCTGTGAGTTACCGTACTTACCCAAACCCTACCATAACTCTACTATGGGGCTACGGCACCGAATGGGTGTGACGTTCGTGATCAGCATGTCAAATAATCCCCCTAGACAAAGTTTGAGTGAAATTCTTGATTTTGAGATTTTGGGGCAGAACAACTGGAATAGTGCCCTTTGTGCTTTTAAATTCTGTACGTTCTTCCGCGCTAATAGCCTATATCTATCTTGTTGTCTACCCAGTAGTAAGGATCCATATGGACTCTTTTCTCGTGTAGTTTACCCATAACTATATACAGTTTGAGCAATACGCCCAGCTAGTAATAGCTAGTAATATTCCTTGTTTCGGTTAACGTTGCGGGGTTGTCCCTCCCGGTTTGTTTCAGATTCAGGAATGTTATCTATTCAACCATTCTCGGCTTTATTGCGTAACGGCAAATGCTTATCTTCACCAGTATCTTTCGCGTAATCTAATGCGATCACTAGCTCTTCAGCAGCGAAAGCACCAAATACCAAACAGCTGGAATTTCACTGTGGAAACGAAAAATTCGTCGGCTCCGCTAAGGTATGTGATATTGTTATATGCTAAGCTAAGATGATTGTGTTATATTGTACTTGTTATTTAATGTGCGATACGTTTTGGAAGGTATCCTTTGCGACACTTTTCTGATAGAAATTTACTTTATTTTGTTGAGGGTTCCAAAAACTCAGAATCTTTGAAAAGTTTCGCTTTGCTTTCAGCTTGGAGATACTCTTCTTGATGTTGGTATTAACAGTGACCTGCCATTAGATGGTTTTGGGGCTTGCGAAGGTCAGTTGTTTGTTTGCTAGGAGTAATCCAGATTAGAGCGTGATTTTGTTTATAAAGTTGTTGATTGAAGAAAGACATTGATTTATGTAAACTCTGTGTGTGGAGAGAGTTTTCTGATTACATTTTCGTAACGTCGCATTTGATCCATTTTATTTTTAGTGGGTGGTTGTACACATATTCCAAGCCTCTAGCATACCACATTTTCCAGGAACGCTAGCCCACCACAACACTATGAACGGGTGGATCGGCTAAATCCTGCAGGTGAAGAGGAATTGGATTTGCTGGATCTTGCGCCAGAGCTTAGCCATTATTCTCGGTTAGTATGTGAGGTGGGCTTTCGTCGTAGTTCTTTTAAAAGAATAGCTGGTTGCGGAAGTGCACGAAAATTGCCCCTTCTTTCTTCCTACCGTGTTTCCATTTTCCACGCTCTTAACTCGCGAAAAAGATGTTCTGAAATCACTAAACCTTCTCAGCTTCTGTCGAATTCAAGTCCAAAAATTCAGTTTTTGATGAGTCATTATGATTATGAGTCACATCGACCAAAGGATGAAAGACAGTTGCCTCGCTGATGGTGCTAAGTCACATCATCAAGTCGCGGCAGTCGTTTATATGTTTTGCGCATACATTTGATTCATTAGGGCTTTTTCAATAGGTCACCTCATTACCTCGAATTGTTTAATATGTAGTTACTCTAGACTCTTCAAATTCATTCTTCAGAGCTCGTTTTTAGGTCTATCTTGAATGGCACAGCAGCCTGAGTCACTTCGGTGAACAACAATCAGTGTCCCTATTTTCTGGCAAGCCCTGCTGTGGAATCTACAGGTAAGGGAGGGTTCACCTTTGAGCAATTAAAATGTATAAGAATTGAAGTTTCAGATTTCCAGAATGGCGTAAGAGATGTTGCTGTTCATGTTTGTGCTGCTGATCTACTGCTGTGTACGGTGGAACGGCAACTCTTCTTTGTGGATCTCAGCCTTTGCTGTACGAGCGCGATGCTGTCTTTGTTCGATTGTCAGGTGCTTTAGACCTTAAACTGTAGTTCAGTCAGATTATCAGTTAAATTTTTTATCCTAAGCAGGCCATGTTTCGTAACTGAACACCACCAATCCATCTTCCCAAGTTGCGCGTAACCTTAAAATTCCTGAAAAAAGTGTTGTGTGATATGCGATCCACTGATAGGCGAAACTGGTAGAATTGTGTCAATCGGACAAACCTCAGAATACATTTCAATGTCTTCTTCATCGGATTCACTCATTAGGAAACTCTCCATCCCATCATCATCTTCGGGATCTAGCGGCACTTCTGGGATTTCTTCCTCCAGGCGCTCATCGTAAAATCCTTCGAACAAGTCCGCAGTTCCATCATCCGTTTGCATTTCGTTACCGAGATCGTATAGCCTGTCTCTCTTATATTCATCCAGTATTTCCCGTCTCCATTTGTGGTCCACGTTGGACTTCTTCACAATTCGACTCGGGTGGTCGTTGAATCTCCTCTGACAGAGGGATTCAATCTCTACCACCCGTTCGCCTGCTAATTCCGCTATGCTTAGAGTGTTGAGGTGTAACGTGGACATTGCGACATAACCGGAATACGTGGACGGCGGGCTGAAAATCTGATAGTTGAATCTTCTTCCTTATAATCGTAATCAGTCTTGCTTAAACTCACAAGTACACCTCCTTCGGGCAATACAAGCGATCTAGGGCATTCTTTGTTTCACACTGGCTGGTTCCTCCGTAAGGCCCTAATCTGCAGATGTCATTCTGAAATCTTTGATTGAGCACGATTTCGGCCAGCTTATCATACGCAGCGGTTCCAACAGGGATTGGCACGGGCTGATCCTGGTCCAAGTTGCCGTGCCTGCACGAGGTGTACGGACCAGTTAGCGGGTCCTAAAAAAATTATAAATTAAAGATTCCAGTGAGCTGACACTCGTAATCAACAGTGCTGAGTAAGATTTCACCTGCTCCCAGGAATGAATTCCTGCGATATGATAGAGGCAGGTATTGAAAAAGAACTTGGTATTGTTCCCGTCACCGGTCTGCGACCCCACTTCAGCAGCATATTTCAAATGAGCCTTTACGCTCTTAATCCATTCTTTTAGGGGGGTGCATGTGCGCCTTTTCGAGGCCTGAAACTAGTTTCGTTTTCAAGTGATGCTCGACCAAATTTTTAACCTCTAAAAGCCAAAGATCTGCTTATTTGTAAAGAAATTTGTGATAATGGCGTTAGGTTTACCTCTCGAAGGGCTTTGACGAGATATCGGCTCAAATGCCATTCATCAAAGTACCACTTCATATCCCATGAGAGAAGCTCGTTCATCTCGTCCAGAACCCGTTTGAAATGCGCATGGCGATCGCTGGTTACAGATCGGATCGGCAGACCATGCTCATCAAACCATAATAAGAGTCGTCGAAAACCTTCTCTTTCCATTCGACCACTAACACCGTCTACAAAAGTAACATGTGAATAGGTTAAGGAGTTGTTCTTAGCTCTAACTACCTGTTTCAGAGCAATGCACCACCTCAGTATGGATGCATAACTTAGTTTTGAGGTCGATAGCAAGCACCTTGCAAAAGGATGCGCTATGACCTCTGGAATCGTAGGCTCCATCGACTGCGATATCCCAGCCATCGTAGATTCCGTCTTGCTGTAGTACCAAGTGTGAACTACTTGTCAAGGAGGTATACTTGGTAAAAATGGGTCCCCCCAATTTGAAAGTGTCCTACCGCATGCAAATTTCAACGCTTAACTCGATTTCGTTGTCTGGATTTCCTGTGTTGTCCTGTGTGAAAATTACAACTATTCGGTGCACTGGTAGGAGTGGCTCTTCCGACAAGGACTCAGTGACATGAAGGTAATAAGACATTTCATGCATCATTTGGTGGTCCCACGTCAGTGCTTTGTGTCAAATGTAGGTGTCAGTTACCACAGAGGACAGCACAGAAAATACTTCGAAAGGGTTCCAGGTCAGCATAGCGAATTCCGTGTGGGAACACATATGGCGATGTTTTGACCAATTGTTTTTTGGTGTTACCTGCTATGATAGCACATACCCAATAAGCTGCCTTCACTATTTCGATGACATCCGCACGATGACGTTCATAAACTTTCATAATCGGAGCTGTCAACTTCCGTGATATCCTTTTGAATGTTGTGTTAGAAATAAATGCAATGTTCGCTCCTTTCGCCAATCGAGAAACAGCCTAAACTTGGTAGATTTGAATTTTGGAGAAATAGCAGAGATCTTTGGCAAAAGTGCATTCATAGCAAAGACTCACGGCATATCGAACACCGGCAGTAATTGCGGCTATCGCGGTAGTTACGTTCTCAGAAAAAGCGCGTGATCGAGCATGATCCACTGCCTTCTTCTGGCCGCTCCAAACTGGTACTGTTCGGGATTCTTGCCAGCATTTCTCGCAATTGATTTTGACCGTAGGCGCTGTCCCAGTTACTCGCAAGTTAACAGAACTTCCATCACCATTCAACTGAGTCCCACAGTTGGGGCAGAAGCGGAATAGTTCTTTCAACTGATTTCCGTCTACCAGGAACACTTGGTTCCATCCATCTGGACCTGTGTGCTTATCGGATCGTGCCGGATTTCCCGTCTCAGATCCCGATAGATCGCTGTCGGGGACGTAGTCCGTACTCTAAATTAGTTCGTGAGCTGTTATGCAGAGCTAAACCAGTAGAACCTTTTGTTCACCAGTGTGCTAGAAATAGACTGTTGAGTCTGTGATGACGAGTGCAGAGTGTCCATTGTACGACCACTCTGTTGCGACAGCGGTTGAGATGTATTGTTAGTCGCAGGCACTGGATCTTCGTCTACCACTTCCACACTTGTAACATTATACGTCTGAAATCTCGTATGTTTCGTAGCCATATGAACAAATATATCTTTCCTATGTATTCGTTTAATAAACATTATAGGCACCCCATTATGAGGAGAATTCAGAATCTCTTGTGTAAATTCGTGCCCTATCAATGTGCTGAGCCCATAACGAAACAGTGAGTCGTCCAGGAACTTCGCTGCTTCCACTTTATCTAACACGATTTTATCCTGAAATAAAATCGCGCTTTGAACTTAGACTTTATATATTAAGGAAGGGTGTATTTATAAGAACGCACGTCCATAAAGTTTATGTAATGTTGAATCCGATTGAGGAATTCTGGCAAATTCTTGCAATCGGTGAAATTGCGCAGGCGCAACTCTACCTCTGCAGGATTGGTGCTGTTCAGATTTATCTCCTTTACGAAAGCAGACGCCTGAGAGGGTGTATCTCCATTTGTTGTATTAGTTGAAATGCATGAATGGTAATTACTTACCGCATCCACAAAGTGTGATTCGCATATAAACTTTCCTCTGCTTGTGTTACAGCACTCAACATAAAATGATTTAGATTTTTCCAAATCCAATATCTCAGCATGAACAAGCAAGGCCAACGGGAGCGCAAGCTTCAGCTTGTTCCTACTGGTCCTCCTAGTGGAGGAATATTCACAGAAATGTTGGCATAGAGCGCAACGTCTTGACATAGCTGAAAGAAAAATAAACACATTTGATTTTCAAAGTTTTTTTTTGTCGATACCCTCGTTGACTACTTACAATCAACATAGGAATCCTGATAAACCATGATGTTTATTCGAAAATAAAAATGGTCATTTTTCATCTGTTGAGAACGTCAAATGCTTTACAAAGTTTACCATAATAAGAGTCAGACGAGTAATCCGAATATCAACAACATTTGCATAAACTACTAAAATTCCGGTGCTGGTGATGCAGAAGTTGAGCGTCCAGTCCTGGATGATTAGGTAACAGTTCTCATGTTGGCGGTGTTCTTGATCTGAACTTTTCTTTGAACTTCATGTTGTCCTCCATGTACTGATCATCGCAGAGCGCTGGAAATCACCGCGATTACTTTGTTCCATGTTGAAATTTGATTTTAAAAATACAAATTTACTTTTGCTTCGGTAGATCTACAAGTCATCCTCTCCATTTTTGCTCCAAAAGGGGAGCAAAAATAATAGTGTAATATTATTTAAACAGGCCCTAATTACTCAGATATCTCAAACGAACTAATGAGTTGCGATTCTGTGTTAGATGCAGGCGTGATGGAATGAAAACCAAATATCCCACCCCTTGCAAATTTCTGGTCAGTCTCTACGTATAAGCTTAATTTGCTAGAATTTTGTATAATTCGTTCGTTCAAATTCAGTATATTCTGGTCGCTTTCTTCCACTTTTGCAAATGTTCTGTTCCCGAACATAACGACTCCTGCTCCATGAGATCATTGGTGACTGATCACTATCCGCTCCAATACAACACCCACGTTTTGTTTTGGAGATTTAGGCGTGTAGTTTTTTCCCAGGCGTCGAAGTTCATGGATTCCGCCAACCGGATGTCAGGTGCGTGGGTGCAGATAAGTCTTCGTAACCAGGCACGTGACGGGCATCGAAATACCACATTGCCAGCCAGCGTCCACGGCTATATCTCCGCAAATAGATGATGGCAATTAAGTATGTTCTACTTATTGTTATATTTCTCTAGCAGTAGATTACACGGTAGACCATCTTAGTGACTGGAGCAACCTGTGGGTGATATGTTCGATCTACATCAGCAGAAGCAAAAATTGTTTACTTCCTTTTCCATTCACTCTTGAGTTTTCCACTCGCATCTGGTAAAATACCGAAGAGGCAAGGTCATCAGGAATGAGCGTGTACTTCTTATTCGGTTCTTCCTTATCTGCTATTCCGGTTCATGACTGCAATCCGAACAATGTTTGAATCAGTATTCCCATCTAAACGCTTTTTTCTCTTCCACGGCCCACACATTCCAGGAAGTGAGACGATACATCATTTTCGCCCTAGTATAGACAATGTGCGATTCTTTTGAAATTTGATTGCTTTCAAACAACCGATTGACAACTGTCAAGTGGCACAAATTTCTTTTAAAAATGTAAAACTCCTGATTGTTGGTGAGGAAGGTGACGTAACAGTATTCGAAATGTTTTCGGAGGAAATAGAGCGTTGAATGATAAAATGCAAAAGTATCGACCGCACGAGAATGCGAATCCCTATCAAGCCACCTGAAGAACGAGACACCGTTTCACCAAAGCGCACCATTCTGCTTGCAACTTGAATCAACGATAATTAAGAACTTTTCCATATTGCAATTCTTTTTGCCTTCCTTTTTACTACTTTTCCTTCCCCTCTGGAATCTCTCGAGCCAACATTTTGAAGTTATGCGGAACATCGGCGTTGCGCCCCAAATCAGAAAAAAAAAGCCGATTCAACTCTATACAGGGAACCCCGCAGAAGATACGCGATACATATTTGAATTCAGCGTCAAAAACTGCATAAGTTGGTGCACATGCCGTCACGAATGGCTGGACCCCGTCATGTATCCTTCCCTTGTCAGACATTTCACTATTTGGAGTGCAGGTGAAATTCCGCTCCACTTATGCGATACCGGAGAGAATTGTCGCTTATTGCGCCATTTCTGTTCAGATGTTATTGTTGTTCAAAAGCCATGTATAAGCTGCCACTGCCCTACATTGATCTAAGTACCATTCAGAGAGGCGAAGACATATCGAGGAAGCCTTGTTCTAGCATAGATTGCCTTAGATTTTTGACAATAGATTTTTGACAAACGATGATCACTTAGCGTAGTATGGTAGGCTGGTACTACAGGTACGTTGACTCTACCGCTCTCCCAAATCACTGTATTATATGTACAGTCTGGCCGAAACGACGAGTTCGCCCACACATGCGGTGATCGAGAGGCGGCCATGCTTGCCAGCACTCCACCTCATCACCTTTAATCTGCGTATCAGGGAAGAGCGGATTATCCGTATCCGGTTATCAGTTTAGCCGTTATCCGTACGTTTTAGTCTATCCGTTATCCACGTTTTCTGGGCTTTTGGCGGCAGATAATGGTGCATATAAGGCCGAAAATAGTGGATTCACTTCGCAGGTTCTCAGCAGATGTCGTACGTCTGAGTGCGTTTCCCGTCACAAGTAGTTTAGAATCCTGAAGCGATGTAAGAGTAGGTACCAATTTGTACTTGCCCAATAAGAAATGCTCTTGCTCGGTTTTCCGGGTTGTCCGACAACATGAGGCAATTAGCTCGATATCATCATTCACTTGTAGGATTATCAATAACTTTCACTAATGTTGTGGCCATTATCAACAATGAAATTGATGACATTGCAACTTACAGATGAGTACCACCTCTTCCTCGCGTGGTCCAATTCGAGCGGACATTGAACACTATCATTTTATCAATTTTTGAATGTATTGATCAAATAGCGGTCAGAGGTTAGCACGATCATAACAGAACGTTAGTACTAATTTATCAGAATTCCACAAAAGATATGAAACAAAGCTCCAGTCCGTGTGAGGGCACTTAAAAAATCGCGTTGTTTCCAATCGGTTCAGAAATGAAACCTTGGAAGGACCAGCCGTCGTTGTGAGGACATTTGTACTGAGAAGCTAAAAACGTCCCGGACACGTATCATCCTAAGCAACTTGTGTTCCAATAAAACTACCAAATATCCAAAGGTCACGAGAAACGATTGTTCCTATGGCAATCTCTAGGTACTATATCTATGCCGTTTTCCGGATCGTCGGGAATCTCGCATTCGCTTATCCCTGCTGCGTATCACGTTTCATCGTTATCTGTATGGTATCGACCAATGATTTGCCTGTGACTTGGACTACTTGGCAGCTAAAACCTTACTTCAAAGCCACGCCGCTTCTCGATCCCCGCGTGAGAAGGCGGACTCGTCGTTTTTGATTTGGAGTCCCGGTATTGAGATTTGAGAAAGTATGAGGAATCAAATATTTTTTATGATAAACATAAATAATTTGTTCTGTTTTCTTCATGGCTGTGGTTTTGCAGTGCAGATCCTATGGACATGAAGAGGAAGGTCTTCTTTTCCATCTGACATTCTCAGCAATTGCCATTATCATTCCCTTATCCTCACAGTCATCTGGAACACGAAAAATGTATCAGTCCATCCCTGATGGGTACTCCATTACAGTCATTTCTAAAATACGAAAATCAATTTTTTTATAATAACTGGAACGGTTAGTAAGTGTCACTACAAGCGGTGGACGCTGCATTACATAGAAAAGCAGGCGACGGTACAAGTAGCATGCA
Source organism: Ancylostoma duodenale (assembly GCA_000816745.1). NCBI lineage: Eukaryota > Metazoa > Nematoda > Chromadorea > Rhabditida > Ancylostomatidae > Ancylostoma > Ancylostoma duodenale. The sequence continues at coordinate 14,093 of KN729268.1, forward strand.
CAAAGAATTAGATTAAAGAAGAGGTCTCCTTTATTCAGCCATTACGTCACAATGTCCTCTTCACAGAGAGAAGAGGAAATATAAGGCACGAAGCTTAGAGAATAGGATAGTGAAGCGAAATATAGAATGATATCAGTGACATTGTTGGAAAACCCTAAAGGAGGCACATACGTGGGACCATGCGGACGAACTAGAACATGCAATCATCAACGGGATGACATCAGCCTTGCGCAGTATTCACTTCGTATCCTAGCCACATCATCACAAGGTCCTCTTTCCTATAGTGAAGAGGAAACTTGGGACATGCAGCCAAGAGAACGGGTACGAGTAGGTTGCGCAATAATTGGGCATTGGAGTGCATTGGTTACATTTAGGAGCATTTGAAGTGTGAAAATAAAGACACGGGATTAAGGAACAGCATGGCATGACGGACGTAGGTAAAGAGGGACTGTCAAATCTGAAAGGTAACGAACGTCACTACTATTCATAAGACATATAACACTCACTTGACAGTGTGTCACAGGGGTATCAAAGTTCCCAACCTAGACCACTCACAGGGTCGGTACGCACTGCAGTGAAAAGCACTACTCGGCTAGTTTTGCCCCAAAATTTCGAGCTTGAACAATTTCGCCCAAACATCTCCCGGGTGATTTAATGCGCTGAATAAGAAAATCTTTTCTTTTTTGTACCGTGACTCCGTTTTGGTGAGGTTACGGTAAGTGTACTGTAGACACGGTATCTCATTTATAGAATCCTCTCAATTTTTGCATAAAGGGGTAATGGAATTGCCGTAGGCTGTTCGATCTTTATACGCTTGATGTAAAAAGAAAAAAAACATCCCAGAACTCAACAGAGAAATAAAAGGATGAAATGAAATTAGCATAATTTGTAAAATAAATGTGAAAAAAATGTAATGATAAAAAAACCAACCAATAATAGCACGGTTGGCGGACTAGATGAACTTCTTAGCTCAGGATGGAAGACGAATACGGGTGTTTTTAGTCTCATGGTTATCTATAAAATCGAATACAATACTCTAGATATTACGAGGGCATAGGAAATAAAAAGACGAGACCATTAACCAATAAGAAGAACTCATCTGCATAACTACGCCCTCTTGTCGCCAGTTTCTTCCTCAGCTCGTACATCATCGATACGAACGATTTCAGCAGGAATCGGCTCAGTAGATTCATCTACCCCATCAGCAGCACGCACTCCTACCTAGGATGAACAAACTTTAATACGTTTTCAGAAAACTTCAAAAAAAAAAACAGAGAAGCAACGCAACAGGTCCCGCCGCGATTCTGCAGCCGCAACGCTGTGAAAGCGCATGCACAATCCGTCTATCTTTTCGACAAGGACTGTACAGTCTTTGTCAAAGAGATAGACGGATTGCGCCTGCGGTTTCATATCGTCGCGGCCGGACTTGCTCCACCTTCTAACTTGAAGCATGCTCTCTCCGCATCCATCGCTCAGGTCCCACCGCGTTGCAGTCGCATAATCCGTTTACCTTTTTGACAAAGACGGCAATACGAGCCATATCAGCATATGGCTTGCAAGCCGACAGTGCGGACTTGAGGGATATATTGGCAGAGTTGTTCAAACATAAGAAAATCAAATGCATGCGCAAACTTACATCCACATCACCATTGGTTTATGGCTGAAGCGAGCTTTCGTACTGCTTGGGAACTGAAACCTAAACACAAGGAAAACAAGCATTTTAACAGAGCTGTTCTGTCACTGAGCTTCATATTGTGGTATAACATTACTGGCTCGATTCTGCAATCGTGGTTCATGAATGACCATGACTGCAGAATCACACTTAGAATCTGTTCACAACTCGAAATGGGACTCTTTGTTCTCAACTCAAAGGTGAAGCCTTTGCAGCCCAAACTGTGACCGCAAAACACAAACCTTGCGTTCCTTATGTGGTGTGTAGTGTTTTTCAAGAGCAGCTTTCTTTTCCTCTTTCTCTTTTTCCAACTTTTCAACGGTCTTCTTCTGCTCTTCGGTAAGTTTCTTCTCCTCTGCTTCAGCCTTCTCCTTATCTTTCGCTCTAGGTCCCTGAAAAACAAAGTTATAGGCTCCTCAGTGTGTGCAAGAGAAACATGACAATACTACAGGTGACAAAGATGGAAGTGATTAGACGTCGAAATAATGGGAGAACATTGGGGATTGTCGCTATTCCAGACATATTCCCCAGCAAATTCGACTTTCAAGGGCCCATACTGTGAGTGTGGAGATAACAAATTGCGATTGTTTCTACACCTACCTCCTTCTACAACAACAAATACTGACTACTTTCAAAACTACTTTCTTTAAACGCTCACTAGAAAATGTTTAAAGATCGGAGGTGCTACAGTCCCCGTATAAAAATGTAACGAAAAACAGCCAACTATATTCACGTTTCTGATTTTACAGAAAAAAAAGATAATTTCACTCTTTATATATACCTTCAGCATCTTTAGGTCCAGTTTGCTCCAGTGTGTTGGCACTTCTTTAGCCTCTACCGCATAATTTTCTTCGCCTTCCTTTACGGGAGTCTCACTAGTAGTAGAAATGGACTTCTTCGTCGGTGTTGCTGTTGTTGTATCCTCCTAAACTACACTAATCACAAACAAGAATAGTGGAAGGAAACAAATGCTCGGCTGTCGCGCAATATTCAAAAATGAAACGAAATAACAAAACAATGGGGTCAGTTTTGAAATAGGGAATGCGGGAGATGTTAGAAAAGGATAATTGTTAAGTGGAGCCTAAGGCTGTTTGCAGCATCCAGTCCACGCCTCATCTTTTGGAGCCGATCGATCGATTGGTCAGGTTTTGACGCGTTGTAAAAGTGTGCCGCATCGGCTCCAGCAAGAGGCGTGGCCGACAGGAAGCCTCGTCCGCTTGGAGCGATCCACCTCCGAGCTCCAAATTTTCGCTCATTTGGAGCCCTTTGAAGACGGGGTTTTTTTCACTTCTGTGACATCTGGCATACATTTCTGGAATCAGCACATCGAGTAGGTCATGGATATGTCGATATCTATAGCATGCCGAACGAGGTGGCCCTCTGCCTTTAA
>KN729269.1:0-17154 GCA_000816745.1 Ancylostoma duodenale
TTTGACAGATATGAACTCTCCATTCTATCGATTTTTTCGAAATTAATCGTTCATAAATTTTTTACTTATTCACTTTTTTGAAGTTAAACAGTTACAATCATACTCATACGATCAAATGGACATCAACTCAGCTCTGAGCTCAAAGTAACCGACCAGTTACGAATCACACGAGTTACAGTATCCCACAGTATCACACAATATGACTAGTGCATTTCAGACGTGCACTGCTGCTCCTGATGATCCTAGTTTTGACCTATGCAATTTGCTGGGCGCCAATGAACATACACAACGTGTTGAATGGCTTCGAAGTGATCTCATACTCACAGTATAGGTAAGTCGCTTTTTTTCTTTCTAGCGAGTATAAGTTAAGTGTGAGCGACAAGCGCGGGTATGATCATAGAGGGGGCACAAGCGACATTTTTACGCTTGCAGGTACCTGTTCTGCCATCTTGTTGGCATTTCGTCCGCATGCGTGAATCCAATCACCTATGCGCTAGTGAACGAATCTTTCCGCAACGCACTCCATCACATGTTCCTATCATTCCGACCGTGCTACGTCACATCCGGAGACTCGGCCAGCTCTTACATTACGAACAGTAAACCCACAAAAGTTTCGGTAAGTTAATACAAGACTCTCGTCCTTCTCATAATTTTCAATAAAATCATTTTTTTAAAGATCCGCGACCCATATTCGACAAAACTTGACTCGCCTACCAAGGTCGACGAGCTTGAAACGCTAGGAAACTCAATGCTGTAAGCACAGCGCATGTGCTACGTGTTGGAAACGGGCCGTACGAGTTGTCCTGCACAAGAGGACGACGACTATTCTTCTATATCGCTCAAGAGCTGTGCTTTTGCTTGTACTGAATTCGATGAGTACGAACTTTGGGGTATGGAGCATTGTACCCAAAGTGGGCGGCGCGATCGAGCTCTATGATTGACCAGTTGGATGAATCGACCAGTTGCAGAGCTAGGCCGCCCCGCCTTTTGCAGGAATAACGCTCCACACCCCGAACTTTGCTGTGTGGCATTGGCGGTTTCGCGGACGAGTTGTCGCGATTCCCAAATTCGGGTGGCGAAGGGGGAGATGATGGGACCGTCAGTAACCCTGTAGCCCAGACTCCTACTTTGACTATGAAGGTCTTTACTGGAGGGGGTTTGGGGGGGGGTGTTGTGAAAATGAAGCCGAAGGGTCCTGAAGCGATCAATATTCTTTGTGGATGACATTTGCTGTGCCACCTTCTCTCGCATCCCTCCCTTCTCTCGTCGAATTATGGCTTTCGATTAGTAATTTTTAACGATGCGATAGGATTCCTTCAGACTATCGAATTACACATGCCATAGCACTTACAGTTCTTGAAAAAATTTCTGTAGCGCGGGTTTTCGTCTTACAAACGCGGTGGACCGTGGCTCGCTGCCAATACCGATAATCGACTATGCACTATTGATTCTTGAACTTGGCAGAGATCCAGCATAACCGGCCTGCTCCCGCATGCCACGCCAGCAGTGCGACTAACCTTTTCATAAAAATTTTGCAAACAGAGTTACATAGTCATATGCTGGAATTTTTCGCCCTGAAGCACGATGTACTTTATTTTGTTTTTTTTTCTTCACGTTCCCGTTTTATTTCTTACAGGCGGGGTTTATCGCAAATGATGTGCGTGATTACTGGTAAAGCATGATATCTTGTACAGTGTGGAAATGACTATTGTGAACTGTTTTCTTTTCTTTTAATTAATAAAGATCTGCGATTTTTCACATTCACCTTCCTAGGCTCATAGCGCTACGAGAACGGACTTAACCAAACGGTCAGACTGGTCATGAATAAATCATGAGCTCGTTTCTTTTTTCTGAGCCGTAACCAAGATTGGTACAGCACTTGATTCGGCTAACGTTTCGGCTTACTCGCCTTCGTCAGAGCCTGGAAAGTAAGGAACAAAGGTAATCTACCCCCACAAACGTTTCATCGTCTACAGAAGATTCCAACATTCAATAAACAAAACTGGAGTGAAACTATGGTACCATTCACTCACCTTGTACCCTGCCAAGCAGGACTTTGGGCCACCGTCAGCGTCATCGACACGCGTTAATATTAGTTGTAGGGAGGGGGGGGGGGGGGGACCATCGACCATGCCAAGATTCATTGAACGTCGAACATGGAATCTACTGAATCGTGAGCATTTATTTGCAAAGGATTTTCACCCACCCGTCCAATGACGCATCCGGATCCTGGGTCCTATGCCCCTCGCGTGATTACTTTAGGAAGTGATTAGTAGATCATTTTCCCTATATGTCATGTAATACTCCCGATTCTCTGCGTTTTTGAACCGACTCTCAACATACGATATTTGGAGCACTATTTGCTTCTGTTAGCTGGATCAGAACCCTGCTATAAACATGCGTAATTACACTGTCTGAGTGTTGGGCGTAGATAAATCAGGTCGTAATTAAGTAGAAAAGGGTACGTTACAGTAGGACATCTCTCATTTTTGCATATATATATATATATATATCTTCACAAAAGTACAGAAATGCAGCAAGATTTATGCGAATGCGCATCTAAACAAGAATTCACACAGAAGTCGAGGCTAACAGTAGAACATACTCGAAACGAACTTCGTTCATCAGACTGGATAACAGCCTTTCTCCTCTACGGTTAAATCGTATTCAGAAATTGATCCATACGGAGAACTAACCCTGCGATCTGGACCTGAATTTGAATCTTCAGGATCAGGGTCGGGAGAGTCAGGAAGTGATTCTTCCGTTGTGCTTTCCGGTTCTGGCAGTTCTGTGCCATATCTTCCTAGAGGCGGCAGTGCCGGTGGTTCTTCTGGAGGCAGCGTGGCTGGTTTTGGTGGACGACGCGTAGGTGGATATTCTTCAGTGGACTCGCTACCTGAGCCTCTCCAACCACCACAGCCTCTACCCTTGTCACCATCAGACCCTCTACACTTGCCACCACCAGAGCCTCTACCCTTGCCGTCAACCTTGCGTTCTTGGCACACAAAGATGTGCGCACCTTCGCGGCAGTTCACGACTTTCCATTTAGAGAATTCGTCTCCGTTGGTGGCAATCTGGAATAATTGAGATCTATAGCTCTATTTAGACTTCCGTAAGAATACCTGGAATGAACTAAATATTATAGTGAGAGAGTTTCTATTATACACCAAAGGCTCCAATATTTTTGAGAAACCTCAGCAATTCTCTAGAAAAGGACGATTTCATGACAAATTCAGCATGACTTCAAATTAAATGAAACCCAACTTTAGTTTGTACGTAAGTGTTGTGAGAGAATCTTCACTATTGTAGTATTGTATTAGGTGTATAAAAGAAATGGCTCGTTTTTGTGATGACTTTATTTCTTTTGCACAACTCGAATAAATGGCAACATCGGCGGAAGATGTAATCCCTTTGATTAGAAGGGATGATTGCTTATCCTATGAGCAGGTTCCTGACGCCATGCCCTCAGAACTACGAGAAGGGTGAAGCGAGTGAGAACCCCGTTTTTAGGTCACCATGTTAGACGACTTTTTTTTTGTTGCAAGATAACGTCTGCTGGAGCGGAAAAATGCGATATAAATGGGACAATTTTACTGGAGAATATGAAAACTACTTGATCGTTTCTCAGTTTGAGTTGACAAAATTTAAGGGGAAGCAAATTTTGGTCAAAAGTTGAAATGGAAAAAAATCCGTTTTGAGCATCTCCAGCGTTTTTCTAGCAGACCGCTCGCAAATTTTTGGAGCAAATATGTAATAGCAGCAGGAATTGCTGAAAGTGTTCTTTCCAAAAACGCCTTATGGAGAGAACCAAATATTGAGAACCCCAGAAACAGTAAGGAAAGTGCTTCAAAAAGTGGTTACCCATGTTTCCCCCAACAGCGACACCGTTGCATCAGAGCTCACATGTGGAGAAGGAACAGATGTTCTGAACTAGTATTGGGTTGATGAAAAAGTTCTGCAACACTCACAACGGATTCTTTAGAAATTGTTTTCTTCATCGAAACAGAATCTCAATCAATGCTACATTTATCATTACTGTGTGGTAACTTTGCCCATCTTTTGCGCAGCTTCTCCGTTCCTTCCTGCCAAAACGCAGGAGGTTGTGGATCGAAAAACTTGAACACCTCATTTTTCGAGTCCCTGTTGATTGTCAGGCCTCATTTTCCATAGATGGTTGCTCGTGGTCAGAAAAAGACGACAATCGACAGGGCCAGGTTTGACGAATACGATAGGGGTGACAAAAATCCCGAACCGAGATTCCGAGTCTTCTCACGACCTGCGTTTGCAAAGTGCGCGTGAGCATCGTTTGCAAAGTGCGCGTGAGCATTGCAATATCATTTAGAAAGTCCTTCTCACATGGAGGAAGAGACATCGACTCCTTGATGCTCACCCAGCACGACTTATGAGATTCGCACAACACACGAGGTACTCATGTCCGGAGAAGTTTGCTAAGAGCGAGGAAGCGAGGATGCTTGATGACGGCCGCATAGTCGCAATAGAGTGTCTTCGCCAACTTGCAGTTGTCTATCTATATCGGCATCTGATCTCATCCTCAGGTTGTCTCGCAAAGAGTCGTCATTAACGGTCAACGCACGTCCAGACCGTGGGTGACTTTCAAGCATCATGTCGTCGGAGTCGAAGCCCTAGTACCATCGAGGGGTACTCGAATGGTGAATAACGGTCCCTTCAAACGCAGCACATATATTGGCGTCGACGCTTCTTACAGGGTGTTCCTGCAGGAAACCATAATAGACAAAGGAGCGATGTGAGACTCGACTAGCCGAAGGCATTATTACCTGGATACTGATAGAGCTTCCCTCGTATGCCCTTCACTCGAAAGCTTCGAGAACATACTACCTTACACCAACAGAAGATCCCACCTGACAAGCTGCTTTTGCGTTTTAGACATGGAAATAAAAGGTGTTGCAGAACTTTTTCATCAACCCAATAGAAAGAAGGTGTCCTGGACCGTATTGCTTGTGTTATTGCAAAAAAACCCTCGTGCTTCAGAAAACTGAAGACGCGACTTTTCAGAATTTTCAATTATTTCATGGCTCCTTGCTCGATTCAGCATCACCTACATGTACAGCACAAAAAGAGCTTGTTCCGCTCTATAAGAATGTAACCATAACTACATGTCATACTATGTCCAAACAAATGATGTGGTTTTGGAAAAAAAAGTGCACCATTTCTCTTGTAGCAACCTAATATTTGTGTATTACTGTTCGAAGCAACATACCTGGCCACAGAAATCTCCCTTGTCTTGATATCTTGGCTCACCCAGCGCGAAGTTTTCGTAGTCCCAGGGACTTCCATCCACCCAAGTTTTAAGCGCGTCAATATCGTTGACCTTGTACACCAGTCCTATCCAAGCGTCCTCCATCAAAGTCCCGTTCGATTGCATAACACCTCAATATATAAACTGTGGCGCATTAGTCTATACTCATCGTTTATATTACAGTTACTGCGACTCTGAAAGTAGAATAATGTGAAGCTTGAACCTGGCTTTTGGATAGACACTTTTATCGTTGACGACGCTGGTTACTGGATAGTTTTCCATCGATTCCCAGCCAAGACAATAATGATTCGCGCATTTAGTTGGGTGACTAGTTTCAGAGAAGCTTTGTGAAGGTTGGAGCGATTTCGCAACAAGTTTTCGTCATACATTCGTCATGCAAAACTCATGCATTGACAAAGTCGTCTACGACTTTGGCAACTATTGTATTTACTTATTATTAACTACACATTGCAGCTACGCATCAAAGCATACCTTTCAAAAACTTCCTTGGTAAGTTATTTGCACTCCCTCCCTCCCCCAGCAGATAGAAGTCTGACTCGACATTAGCATCGGATCTGTAGATCTACTACACAACCCGCTATTTTTCGAACAGCTAAGAATTGATTTTTCCAAGCAGTGAGTAGTCGAAAATCGAGCAAAATCCATAGAGCGCACAGAGTAGACGGGGTCGAACCGAGTCGCATCAAAACAGTTAACTTTTCGTTGTCATGTATTATACATAACTTGCCATGTAACCATACACCATTAGCCATCTCACGGGATTACTTTCCTGTCATACACACTTCACAAAAAATTATTCACATTCTTCTTTTCTACACAGTTCTACAGAACCATAACATCAATAGATTTATGACGCAGAAAACAGGTAGCTGATAACTTGAACCTACTTTTCAAGAATTCAGCTTCTTCTTTGCTGTGTATGGATGCCAATTCCCCATGCAAGTTCTGACATTCTGATCGAGCCTGCACGAACACCACTTTCCCTGCACGGTATATTATCTGAAGCAGGCACTGCAGATGATGAGTTTCTCCAACAGCACCGTTGATGACAATCTTAAGGCTATAATTGTACTTTTGAAGGTCTTACCGCATATTTGTTCCCCTTGAAGTTGTACGGAAACACTGCATTCGCATCCGTGGTGGGCTTCACTTTTAAACCCTTAGCACCCGAGCCCTTCCCTCCACCGATTCTACCATTCCCAGGTTTTTTACACACATAAGCGTACGCTGTTTCGTTGCACATTTCAACCTTCCATTTGGACAAGTTGTCCCCGTTGGTCATAATCTTAAACAATTTTCATTGATCTCTCATTCACAAATTATTCTTATGTATGCATTATGTTATGGATACTTGAAATTTTTCCAGATCTAGAAAAAAATCTTAGTAGGGGCAGTTCCACTATTGTGCTGATTACTTTCATTATAACATTGGAATATGATCTTTGGAACTCCACAGGTATTGCAAATCTCGTTATCGTGAAGGGCAAAGAAAGATTCGTAAGTATGAGCTACGAATGAGCGTTCAAAGCAGCATACCTGACCGCAGAAATCTCCTTCTTCATCATATTTTGGTTCGAGCGGCGCGAAATTTTTATAGTCATAAGGAGACCCGTCCACCCATGAGGGGACTCCACCAGTACCAGTGACCTTATGAACAAGTCCGATCCAAGCATCCACCATCAAGGTAGAGTTCGATACCACAACACCTTAATATTTATTATAAATTGTGGAGCGAAGGGCAACGCGCACAGTTCTCGATACCGCTACTTGAACTGTAGAAGTACTGCAAAAAAGAGTAATATCTAGCCTCGTCAGTACTCGGGCGACGTCAAGATCATGCACTACATATACACGGAGCCGAAGTGGCCGCTTCCCGTCGCTCTTTCACGGACCCTCACGAAATCTACCCGTAGGCTAATTAAATCCGAGACACTTACCGGGTTCCACACGAAGCCCAGCCTCGTGAATTTCTCTCAGTAACCTAGTTTCCTGGATAGGGCGGCTTCGCCTTGCTTTTTTCTAAAATACCTCGGTCCTTTACAAAGTGAGTTAACCTCTACAGTGATACTGCTTGCCAATTCAGATATTTGATCTCTTCTCGTCAAAGTGAAGGAGAAGCTCGTTATCTGTCGCATTCGTGAAATTAGCAGGGGTGTAAAAAGTACGGTAATATTGACCTGTTCGCGAAGATCCATTTCAGGAGGAACAAATGAGCAAACTTTCTGGAAAAATGACGGGCTTGTGGATTGTGTGTCCCTCGCCTTTCGCTAGAAACATCTTCCCAGGGGACACTCTTATAGCGCTTTATTCCTCGATGATTGGTGAACCGGCAGAAAACAGAGAGAAAAGGAACTATGTGGTTGCGGTGTGATACTGTCACTCGAAGTAGTTACCAAAGTCTAAAAACATTATAGTATACAGGTTTCAATGCAGCAGTGGTAGCGCGTGTCGTTATGAAATGTTCTAATGGCAACCCTAAAGTATCCTGCGCTTGGCACGGGAATGTCTGTGGCCCCAATTTATGCAGGCGCATTCAGTGTTCGCCGCTTAGACGCACTATACCAGGGCATTGGAAAATTAGTTGCTGATAACTTACGCTTCAAGAATTCAACCTCTTCTCTGCTGTGGATTGATGCTAATTTTGACTTCATATTTTCACATCGCATTCGAGCCTGTACGAACTTCACTTTCCCTGCGTCGTACATTACCTGAATTAGTTCACTGAGCCACTGGATCTCTCTAACAGCATCGTTGATGCCAAACTTAAGGTTATTTCAATGACTATTAGGAACATACCGCATATCTGTTCCCTTTGAACTCGTAAGGAAACAATGGGTCCGCATCCAGGGAAGGTTTAACGATAAAATCTTCGTCAGTGCCACTTCCTGGGCCTGAACTACGTGGACTATTCGTACCATTTCGTCCACCCTTGTTACCAGTCCAGGGCTTTTTACACACAAAGGTGTAAGCAGTTTCGTTGCACATTTCAACCTTCCACTTAGACAAGTTGTCCCCGTTGGTCATAATCTTAAACAACTTTCATTCAACTCCCACTCACTAATTACTGTTATGCATGTGTCTACATGTAAATTTTTCAGAGCGAAGAAGAACATGGCTATCTTAATGGAAGAGTTTCCATTGAAAGGCAACACCACTAGGGGCAGTGCTAATTAATTCTATTATAACTTTGGAATATGTGACCTTGGAACTCCACAGATATTGATATTGCAAATTTCGTAGTCCTGAGGAAAGGTTCGCAACCCACACACATGAAAGGAAGGTTTCATGTGTGTGGGTTGCGAATTGAGTCTAAAGCAACATACCTGGCCGCAGTATTCTCCCTCTAAGAAATATTTTGGCTCGGGCGGCGCGAAATTTTTATAGTCTACAGAAGAATCGTCTATCCATCTAAGCGAAGAAGTAGTAGCAGTGACCTTCTGGACTAATCCGATCCAGGCGTCTTGCATAAGGGTCGAGTTCGATCGCACAATACCTCAACATTTCGTATCAGTTGTGGAGCAACGAGCTATGCGCACCGTTTCCAGTATCATTACCAGAAAACTGCAAATAAGAATGAGGGAAGATCTAGCCTCACGAATATCTGGCAATATTACGATTAAGGATTGTTCGTCATTATATGAAAACCCGTCTGGCCGTCCGGCTGACGCCGGACTTCCAGACTTCTCCCAATGCTCATGACTTCATCAATTTTTCATTTTGTTAGATTCACAGAAACGCCATATTTTTGCTTTAATGCGTCCGTCATCCTTCCCATTGCTCTCCCATGTAAAACTGGACTTATCAAAAAGGATTGACCACGTTTCTCAGGGCAATTTTATCTTTCGCTCAGCTGAAATAGCTATTTGTGAATACATACAACCGATTCAATCCTTAATGACTACATGAAATGGTATGTAAGTAGGTAGTTATGTAAGTATGTGTGTATGTATGTAATGAATAGAAATCGCGGACGGTGAACTGATCCTGAGCATGCACATCGCGGACCGGCGGAGGTTATAGGCTACATTGCGCCTGGGATTACCGATTGATTTATCGATTGTATCGATTTTATTGAACTTTCGTTATTTTTGCGTGGGGGTCGGTGGGAACGTGTCTTCTGGGGTTCCCCAATACGCTGAACACGAATATGACAACCACTTTGCACGAAATACCGATTTATTGATTTTATCGATTTTTTCTATTTTCGTTCAGGGACGAACAAGGACATGTCTGCTGGGGTTTCTCAATACGCTGAACACGGATATGACAACCATTTTGCATTAACTATTGATTTATTGATTTTATCGGTTTTTTCCATTTTCGCTCGGGGACGGACAAGGACGTGTCTACTGGGGTTTCTCAATACGCTGAACACGAACATGACAACCATTCTGCACAAGATAGATGACGCTGCCAACTAATATGTCCGCGAAAAATGCAAGTTGGGAATGAATGGCCACAGTCCGGACCGTTTGGGGTATGGCACAGTTAAAATGAAATAGTGGCAGGACTCGAAGCGTTCGGATTTTGCCATTCCTTCTCTGACTTGCATTTTACTAGGACAAATTAGTTGGCAGCGTCATATGTATATCGACTTATAGATTTTATTGAATTATGGCTCTTCTGCACAATGGAGCGGTGAATACATGTCTCCTGGTGCTACTCGATACATATGAATATAACAACCCTTTTGTACGAATACATCGATTCAATATCACCGAAACAAATTTTCTAACTTTTCACCCACAGGTCGATGGGGAAGGGTCATTTGGGCTTCGCTAGCATGCTGATCACCAAAATCATTGAGATTTTAGTAAATTTATTGGTGACAGTAATTGGCCTCAGCAGTGTGATGTAGCCGACGTTGTAAAACACCCGAGCGAAGCCTTGTATGGCAGCCAGTTTGTTATAACTGGTCAAATGATAAGAGCCAGTTTGAACATAAAAAAGAGGAGGGTGCGGTGTGTTCATGAACAAAAGAGAAGGGAAAACGCGGGAGACGATGTGAAATGGAGCGATTTACAAGGATGTCATACTACTCGCTCCTAAAGTGTGACATTTAGTGTTTTAGGTTCGATGTTAAGCCCCAGGGAACCGATCAAGCTAAGATGGATCCAACTCATGGCATTTTATCAGTATTGAACACCGCCGCACCCCTCCTTTTTCGGTCGTCACATTTTCAGGCGTTTCTCACTTTTGGACGCCGGCGCACCCTTATCACACCGTTTGACCCGACTCCAGGCGTTTCCCCAGTTTTGGACGCCTGCACACCCTTATCACACCGTTGGACACGACTCCAGGCGTTTCCCCAGTTTTGGACGCCGGCGCACCCTTATCACACCGTTGGACCCGACTCTAGGCGTTCCCCCGTTTTGAACGCCGACGCGCCCTCATAGCAACACTAGGTCCGTTGTAGATCATTTTCTTCACTCTAGGCCACGTCCCCTGAATTTCGTTTCACACTGACAAACGCACACACATACACACATACAGAGTAAGCTCGCTATTATAAGTCATGATGTTGCCATAAATCCATGGCATCTACCTCATGTTTCCGTTTTGAGTGGTTTACTATTAGTGTACATTTTATATTGCAACACTAGTAACAAATGTAATTACGAAGTATCTTAATGACAATTCTCAAATGTACTGCTCTTAGCACAGCGATGTCTGTGTCGCTGATTTGCGCAGGAATACCCAACTACCGCTGGATTCGAGGCGTACTACAACAGACTCAAGAATCTGACATAGGAAATTTAGCTGTTAATAACTTACTTTTTAAGAATTCAACCTCTTCTCCACTATGTATGGATGCTAATTGAGCGCCCACACCCTCACATTTCATTCGAGCCTGTGCGAAACTCACTCTTCCAGAGTCATACATTATCTGAAACAGATCTTTCAGCTGTTGGATCTCTTAATAGTTGATTCGTTCTTGAAGCAGTCCCTTCAGAAAGGCTTACCGCGTAATGATATCCCTTGAAGACGTGAGGAAAAGTCCTATTTGTGACGTCGCTAACTCCCCTGTTTGTTGTGACGTCGCTAACTCCTCTGTTTGTTGTGACGTCGCTAACTGCCCTGTTTGTTGTGACGTCGCTAACTCCCCTGTTTGTTGTGACGTCGCTAACTCCCCCGGTTTTTTTGCACACATAGGCATTTAACTCGTCGCTGCAACTCGCAGCTCTCCATTTGCCAAAGTTTTCGTCAAAGGCTTTGTCGTAGTTAATCTGAAATCGTACCCTACGAGTCATACATGCAACTTGCTTTGACGAACATGCTCCTTTTTCGGCTCAGTTTCAATAATCATTAGGCTTAGATATTTCCCTTAGATGTCTTGGTAAAGCGAATATTTTGAGGCATTAATTTGGGAATGCGCGTTCTTGCGTGGAATGAAATATTTTCTAAAAACAATGCTACAACAAATCAGTCCAGGTTTTTCCCAGGATTAGTGCATCTTCCATATAGAGAGTGATCAACCTGCTGCGGGATGTCGCTGCGCCGTGACCGGGAAAAGCGGCTCACCCAAATCCTTGTTTCATCGCGGTTCGGAATTTCTTTCTGCCATGGAAAGCTTTACCGGCGGAAGCAAGTACTTGCCTAATAGCACAAATGTAGTGTTATTAGGCGGTCAGAAACGCGACTTCCGAATCAACATACGAAAGGCAGGGCAGTCCAAGAATTGATAGTATGTCACAGTTCCGGTTAAGTTACCCAAGGTAAGGCCCATTTTCGAGAAGTCGATTGTCGCATCAATTTACTCAGATACTCAGATAGCACAGCAATATTCTCTTAATCCTTTATATGAATTGCAGAAGTCTTCTGCTGCAGTATTACGTTCTTTAACGACATGAAACACAGTCAATGTTTTTTTTTTCTTATGAATTTCTTTCAAAACGAGGCGTAAAGTAATATTTGGTAATCTGTATGTTGAAAAATTCTCCACGAAAAGGTCTTTAGGGTAGCATCAAATGTTTGACAGGTTGGTGACACATTCATTTAAACTGCAAATGTATCATCGAATAACGAAGCTC
This sequence comes from Ancylostoma duodenale, assembly GCA_000816745.1. NCBI lineage: Eukaryota > Metazoa > Nematoda > Chromadorea > Rhabditida > Ancylostomatidae > Ancylostoma > Ancylostoma duodenale. The sequence continues at coordinate 12,331 of KN729269.1, forward strand.
GGCATCACAAAAAAGAGCGGCTAGTTTTCCGGCGTATGTTCAGCCCCGTGAAACAAGACCCTTGGTCCGTCTTAAATGCGACGTTTTCGACATTTTCGTGACTTTTGATGTATGTTGTTGGAATCGCCAGAAGAACCAGGGTCTGTTGACAAACCCAACGCAAAAAAAAAACTCAGGACGGCCAAATAGTGCCTTTGAGTGGGGATAGAATTACCAGCAAAGTTAAAGTTTTCTAATTACTTCGATAGCCTTCTGCCTCTGCTGCTTTGCAGATCTCAAGTATATTTTTTTGGAAAGCATAGATATGCTAATGCAAGCGCACCACAGAAATCCCTCGAAATTCCATAATATAAGAACAAACTTCAATTCCAAGATTTCGCGTAACAAAATAGACCATCGTGTTGAGGGTCTATAGCTGTTTTATGAGAATTTTATCTGTTTTAAGAGTGTATGAGTGTAATGAGAGCTGAAGAAACACACCAGGCCACAGAGCTTCCCATTCGAAGAGTAGCTTGGTTCGCCTGGCGCAAAGTTTTCAAAGGAGACAGAGGTTCCATCCGTCCATTGAAACGACTTTGAAGTAGGAGTGATTTCCATGGTCAATCCGAACCAAGTATCTTCTATCCAAGTCTGGTTTGCTTTCTCAGCACCTTGAATACTAGTCTAAGTGGTGGCTTGCTGAAAGGCATTATTCCAGCTATCGCTTCTTTAACTCTAGGGTACACCAGAAAATAGGATAAGGTGGACACGTGTTCGAACCAGCATCTTCTTAGAAAGTGGGAGTAATACGAGATCTACAGCTAAGTTCCGTCATGCATAGTGCATGTGGTAACCACTGATATACTATTGACCTGTTGTGATCGCTCTGGAATGTCTGGAACTCCCACCTCTTGAGGTATATAAACCACATTCAACTAGAACTACCGGAAAACCAAAACAACTGGCGATCAGGATGAGATTGTAACTGTTTTCTACTCTATTTGGTTTGGCTTGCTGGTTTTCACTAACACTGTTTATTTTAGCTGCCATCCACATACTTAGGGGGGAATGGAATGGGGAGGCGCATTTTATACAATATTCCTAATTTCCTATTTATCTTTTAACCCAATGCTTTATATTGTTCGCAACAATACCTACTGTAGGCCAACGTCTTCAAGAAAAGAGTGAGACCTACTGCTGAGGAAATCAACTTCTGACTGGCTGTGTATGGATGCCAAGTCGGAACCGTATCTTCGACAATCAGCTTGTGCTTCCGTGAAGTTTAGTCTATCCTCGTTCTTTAATAACTGAAGTAGAACTTTTAACCATCTCTTTCCTTGAACAACACGGCAAGATGCTATGAAATAATCGATAATAAAACCATTTATTTTAGAAGAACTTACCGCGTATAAGTTACCCCTGAATTCGTGATGAAACGACGGAATGAAATCGTCATCAGGATTCTTCTCTGCTCTTGACCATGCAGCGAATGCTATGAGAAGAATTCGAGTTATCATCCTCTGGAACGAGCGTCCACATGTGCGTTAGAGCCGTTGTGATCAGTGTTAATTTACAGAACCTTAATGGCAGCCCGGGGGAGGGGGGGGGGGGACACTGACCGTACCTAGGGCCGTGCGCATCAAGGTCCTTCTAAGTAATTCCTCTCAAACAATTGATTTCGACTTCTACCTTCATATAGTATACAGAAGTAGTGATAATGTTCAATCAGTGCGAGACTATTGCAGCATTTTGACCGAAAAAGAAAAAGATCGGTGGGAACTTGTTCAAATGCAACAGAAATTAGTGGAGGACTGCAAAATTGTATTTCTAAACGAACCAAATGTCCAGGAGGGTTTGGCTGTCCCTCTTTCTTTTTTTCCTAACCCTAACAGCTCTCTTGCCCATGAATTGGTACACATTTGGAATTTCACCCATGAGTATTTTGGCATGACTCGAACTTTTTGTTGAAATTCCGGAACACGCAAGTTTTTGCTGACATTTCTTTGGGAGTGCAAGCAGTAGTCGTCCGAGGTAAAGTTTACATTAGCGTACCAAGACATCAATACTCCCATACTCTTAGTAAATCCATCTATTTTCCGTCGACGTACGAAAGAAGCACTTTCAGCAGGTCATTAGGAAAGAAGGGAATGTGTTTAGGCTCTGACTGATTTAGCACTTCTTTTCTTCGAAGCGTGATGAAGAGTTTGATTCGTTATAGTTTTGCTGCTAGCTCAAATACTAAATACCAATGAAAAAATCTTTGCCCACACCTGCATGATCATTCACTTGACCTCACAAACAATGAAATTTGGCATCCTAACGCAGAAAAAACCAGCAAACTTTACGAAAAACATAGTAAATATGTTAAGTAGGTTCTACTTCCTTTCCCGATAGAGTAGGGGCAGTTTCAAGCATGTACGCTCGCAAAAATTTAAAGGACTTTGATGCGCAGGGTCCTTGGTACGGTCGGATCAATTGTCCCCCCGGACTGTCATTACGTTTCTGTGTGTTGATTTTGATTTTGACCGGGTCTGTGAACAATGTTACTCGAGAATAGCGCTAAGGGTAAACCAGTAAATTTCCCTCTGATGAGCTGGAGATATTGCCTGCGTAAGCTCAAATAATGGGGTGTGTTCTCGACAGAACGTTTTAGTAAGAAATTGTGGCAGATGCCGCCCCGCAGCCGTGTTAATTAAAAGCTCTGCTCTCCTTTAAGAATGAATACACCCTCGCCGTCATCATTTTGACCACTATGGCGCTGCAGCAGACGTTGATTTTACTCTGAATAGTTTCTTCGCACCCCGTATATGTAGCTCTGGAGTGATATAGAGAACAATGTGTAACATTATTCGTTCCACTTTTCATATCAGGTCTCCTTTTCAGAAGGTTACATCAACTAATGCCGTGAGTTGTTGCCATCTTGAGTAGTTCCATTTAGGAATTGTTCGAGCGACTACTATGCCTTAGGAGATGTCGAATATGATCGGTTTTGGACAAGTTTGCAGCGGATTGCTAGTTTTGGCGCAACCATTTTGTACTTTGGGACTAGGTCGAAAATTGAGCACATTTTGGCAGCAGCATGGCCGACAAATCCAACACCAGCGCCACTAGTTGCTCAGCGAAAATTCCGAAGAAAACTTTTATGGAATAATTTAGCCAAAGACGTCCTCGTCACCCTGCACGTATTTCCTAGCAATAGTGCCAAAACCCTTGTTTGACTTCCTTATTCTTGAAGAATTTAGAAAGTTTGAGAAGCGACAACTACCACCTATTGGGCGCATACCGTGGCAACAACACGTGAGGCGGCAGCACTTAATCACCGCTGCCATGGTATGCCGCAACTGGTGGTAGTTGTCGCAGCAACGGCACCTCGAACTCTTGAACTCTCAAGAAGTGAGGGGATCAAAGGACAAAGGATTTGTTTTGGCATTCTTGCAGGATAATATGTACACTATTGTGATCAGCGTCGCCTGCAGATTCTTAATATGAGGTCGCGTTGTCAGTGTACGTGAACGAAAGTAACACTGACTATCGCTATCTCGCGGTGCCCCTCAGTGTAATAGCTCCAGCTTCTTGGTCATGTACTTTTGATGCACGTTTTTAACAGTTTCTCAACCGTATTGAAGTGCGATCAACGTTAATTGATGATCCCCAGCTTTCTGGAAACTTCTGAAATTGAAGGAGAGGTACCCGTGTGGAGAAGCAACATAGTATGAAGGAGAATTCGAAAGGTTGTGTTAGAGGAGGCGTTATTACTCTGAATCGCGAAGCAGTAAATCAACAACTAGCTAACTACTAGGTTAAGAAAGGAACGCATGCCCAATGGCTAGATAGAACGCTCCTCTCCGAATTCTTATATTCATCACTTCGAGGGCACTTACAGAGGAATCGCTACTAAAAAGTTATCCAGAATTCACTGTAGACCCAAAGGATGGCTCGATGTAAATGAAGTGCGCCGAGCATAACGAATATCCATCCATCACGGGCAAAGACGTCAAAGAATTCACTTCGTTTCGTGGTAGAACTCTCTGGAACTTAGGCACTTTCCCCCAGTATCTCAGCACCATACGGTAATGATTACAATCGAGTGCAAAATGAGTGCAGTTTTGATATGGTTTACTCAGTATCCTGCGATAAGTAGTCTGTTTTTGCTCTCCGTTGTCTAATAAAATGAAGAAGGCATCAAGTCATTTCTCGGGTCCCCTGGAATTCTTAATAGCTTTCCAGTTGCGAGTCTTCTGCCAGTGGGAGGATCATAAAAACTCCAAGAAAGCGTCTCCTTCACCCCGTTTGATATACGTGGCCGCCGAGAGGGTATCTCTTCTTGTTTCCATCATAACCTTGGTCGCTAACATTCCCATCCAACTTCATAACTCTCCATGTTAGCAGCGATGATGGTCATTTCATGGGTGCGAGACTCTGATTCTCTTCTCCACGAACTGATGATCCTATGAGAGAAGTTGCAGAACTAAGCTCTCCTTGTCTGTCATTACTAATGTGAAAAAAATTAGTTCTTATAAGGTCAAGTGGATCATTTGCACGCTGTGCGCCATGCCATTGTAAGTGCTGTGTGCTCGCCGGCGGAGCGGCGTACTCCATCTCATTGAACAGTAGAGGAATTCTGGAAACAGATTCAAAATTTCTGCCCCCCCCCCCTCCATAGTGTTACTCATCGTACTTTTCTTGTTAGGCAAGGAACTGTTAGCTGGGAAGATCAAGGCCTGGGAGCGCCACTGGGAAGATTCATGATCTCACACCAATGGCTATACTTTAGCGCCCTTATGTTTATTGGTAGGATTGGTACTTTTACGCGGGGTTGGTATTTTTATTCATTTATATATTTAT
>KN729273.1:0-17138 GCA_000816745.1 Ancylostoma duodenale
GTTCTTCTGCTATTCTGCCAAAATCAGCAATTTTTGGCATCTGTCTAGAATTGTTTGTTGGTTTGTGAAACTTTAGAACAGCTGGTAGAAGCAAATGGATGGCTGGAAGAAATCCTTCGCCACAGTGAAAACAATGGGTGTTGTGTAATTAATGACTTACCATGGAGATATTTACTAATGGATTTTGATCAGCTAACGGGGAACAGTTATTACTTTTTTTCTAAAAATTGGATCGTGTCTGGCCTTGGTTTAGTGTTTTCCCAGTAAATTTGCTTGAAACTTCCCAAAGGAATGCAAATACGGTGAGATAAAATCATTTCTCACGTCTATGTTACTCTCCTTCGCAAGGGCGACAAATTCACGGATTTTGCTGTTGGAATCTGGATCGTTTTGCTCATTTAAACGCCCTGAAATTTCATTACAACTCTTTTTTGTTATGTTAGCTTCTGAATGATCGAAAAATGAAACAATCTATCACGTCTTCTTCTCGTTTGGAGTTGTAAATTAGCGCTAGTACGAGATCAGACATGCTCAGAGTCGCAGATTTGCTCGTCTACAAGTAAATCCAGATTGGCTCCGATTGCTCTAAGATTACATATATAGAATAGCAACTATGTGATCATGGATAGCATCTTCTCTTTTTGGATAAGTTTTTACTTCCGTATCATCATCTACAGAAAGAACTCGTTTTGAATAAGTTTGCTTTCAATCAAGAATAAATTAATCGAGGGAATATTCTGAATGCCCTGCGCGAAACCCTTCCTGGAAATCGCAGTCTGTTTTTTTTCTTGGATTTGTTCAAAAAACTAAAGCACAAACAGATCCTCGTCGTGAGACACTGCCCGCAGACTTTTGACTCAAGTGCACCGTCCATAAACCCCATCTCTAGTATAACCTCGTTACCTGTTCTCTGACTCAGCTTTGTTTACTTGTATACATCTTTGACAAAATCGATATTGCACTAACTACTGTGTATTTGTTTTTGATTTGTCATTCTTCCACGCACTCCTCACAACGATCGGATTTTCTATTAGCACGTGGCAAACAAAATCGTCGATCCGACGGATATTGACCGAATCGTGGCTTTGGCGCATAGCCCGTTGTCACTCTGTTGCAAAGTTCTGGAAGTACAGAAGTCTTTGCAGGAATAATTCGACATCCTGGCAATCCCCGATCCCGGGGGCTCCCTCCTAGCGTTTACTGCCTTTTCTACAAGTGAATAGAAGAGAATTGCAATGATTTATGATTTTTCATTAAATGAATTTAATATGGAGGAATGCTGAAAATTTCTGGATGTCCCATTGTTATCCGAGCACTGCTTGTTCATGTTGTTGTATGTTGTGCACATCCCAGACGTGCATTTGTGCACGTCCAGATGGAGATGATTGCAAAACTTTCCCACATTCATGCCACCCAATGTGAAAACTACTGAGTTGTTTTATTAGAGCGAAACTATCGAGTTATAAAGTTTGAGCAGCTTGATCACAAAATTCTAGGCCATTCAGAGATTTAATTTAGAAAATTTCGCCGGATATTAGGAAATATTGAGGTTTGGGCCTCCTGCTCTGCTTCTTTGAGTTGTTTCGCTTTTCCGTTTTCTAGCAAATGACAGTCCGATAAGTTTGATGTGTAGAAGGGTCTTTTTATCCGAGTTGCTTTTTTTGACATCAGGAAGGGTTGCCTTTTCAATTTTTAGAATGAAAGCTGTGTTTGGAGATAGTGTAGTAGCTTACGAAAGGCAAGCAACCACAGTATTGCTCAGATGTAAATCTAATGAATTTACTCTATCCATTAAATAGATTAGTAGCACATCCGAAAAATAAGATATCCCAGAAAAAAAGTTCTACAACCCTTCCTTCCTGTATTTCTAGCCTGTAAGGCTCTTTTTTTCCTCAATATTCCAATTTTTGACCTTATCGAAATTGAATATTTGAATATCGAATGTATCTGATACATCATTCGGTCAATACACCACAAGCAACATAAGAAGTTCTTACGCATAAGCTCTTACGCCACATTTATTTTCTCTAATGCTGGAAGGAGGATGTTGCCAGCTCATGGAAAAGTTACCAGTGCTTACAGAGCTTCTATTTGTGGAGAAATAGCAGAGATTTTTCGAGAAATGATGAGGTTATCGCAGAGTTCCAGTCTAGATTATTCTTAGAGTTTGGATCCCTGAGAACTTCTTAGTTGAGGAATTTTTAAGAATTATCCATGTGGAAGCTATTTCCTATCGTCAAATAATATTTGATAACTGCTATTTCAGTTGGTGCTGCAGGTGCACACCCAATGGCAGTAGCATTAGCTCCCGTACCTAGGATAGATTATAGTGTCACTAAGGTGAGTTCGTCATATTTTCCAATGAATTTTCATCTATTGCATAATTTACATTAGAAATTAATAAATTTAGGGAGGTGCGCGAACATGGGCAGTTCTACTTGTCTTTCTATTTTTATGTTCTGGTCTATATACAATATTTTCTTCAAAAGAGTTAAATGGAAATGATGCTAGTAGGTTGTTTTGCCATTATTGACAAGTAAACTATGTAGTACTCTTTTTAATGTTTAGATCCATAGATTCCATTCTGCCTATTTACTTGTGTTAGTGTAGTACAACCTGTATTAAAATACTATAGAGTTTACTATGAAATTAGTAAAGTGAGATGGTCACAGTGCTCCGCAGTACTCTTTCCTGAGATTTGCTATAAGCTTTTTTCTTTTATTAAATAATTTCTGAGATAATTACTTTCGATTTTTTAGACATTCATAGCGATCAGCAGGAAGAAGTAGGAGATGATTCTCAAAGTTATTCGGATCTTTCTCCAAAGCAGCGCAGAAACACTAAGTGAGTGGAGGACGAGATCCAGAACTTGAAACTTTCAAAATTCTTCTATGAATCCGAGAAACCTGTCTATTTATTTTCATAGAAATCTTATGAATATTTCAGAGAATCAGAAGACTCCGACATCAAAGAAGACTCTTCGGAAGTAATAGCGGAGACTACAGGTTGCTGGATCTCAGAGAGTTGCGATGAGTTTCCCAATTTTTCTTCATGCTGCTCATTTACAGCAGATGACGATGACGATACTGAGGTCGAGACACCACTTGAGGATCAACTGTTTGCGGGCTTAAGAAGAAAAATCGAGAAGAATATTCAGCGGGTAAAGGAATTTGTAAAGGTTGGTTTTACCTAGTTTTTCTTTTACTTTCGTTTGTTGTGGGCTAAATAATAATAACCTAGTTTTCTCGTTTGTAAATCATGGGTTGGTCCTGTTACTATGACGTTCTTTCAAAAAGAAAAAAAGAACCCAAACATGGAAAAAACCCTTGTTCAAAAGTTCAACTGTACAATGCAAGATGCGTTGCACGGGAATATATACTTCCATCTCAAGGATTTTTCGGCCCTCATTACTCCGCAATTCCAGAAACTGAGCTCCAATGTCAGCCACTCTTTTCCTCTCTTTTCTCCACGTCGCTGTATTTTGGTATCCTTGAAATATTTCCATGTTTATGTGGTTGAACGTGCGTCAGGGATTACATCGCTAAAGGCGTCTTCCATATATTTTCACATAATTCTCCCATGATTTCCTGTTTTTCTGCTCCATAGCGAATGATCCCTGATACTCGGACCTGTTCATGAACAATGATCCAGATATCCGCTGTTGACAAATTCATCTAATTACACAATTACACAGCCATGTGTTCTGTGGTGTCTCATGAGAGTGTGGTTTGGTGTCAAAGAATTATTGGTGCTTGGATTTTACCTGGATTTCCTCTTATTCATTATCCCTAGGAAGGTCAGAGTTCCAGAAATTTCGTTAGAAATATGTACATATTAAACCATAGTATATACATATTTCTCCAGAAAGAATATTAGTAACTTTTTCATGTTCGAGGTTTTCGAGATTGGGTCGGTCTTGCAAATGCTGACTAATATTCGGATTTATATAGGAGGATCCTTCTGGACTGGTTGACAGACTATTTCGCAATGCGCGGCTCCGCTTTGGTACTTGTTCTAACATGTTTTTTTTTCAATGGAGCCAGCACCAACGCACCCTTCAATCAGCATTTCTTCACAAATAATCTGAGAGTAGATTTTAGCGGCAAATGCATTCCGTGATGCCAGAGACCATAAGCACTCATATTTACTACTTAAATATCAATGGAGATTATGCCTTGTTCGTGGTAGCAGAGCGGCAAGAGGCTCTCCGACGCATGGAGTCTATCAGGCCCGCTAAATTGGTGCGAGAGGAATGAGTCCTAACGTATGTGCCCCCCCCCCCCCTTACCTACTTATCGAATGGAACGGGTTTTTGGCGTTTTCGTGAATGCATTAACCAGCAGTAGGTATCTGAGACCGCTAACCTTCCCGACTGCCATGATTCCATCCCCACCACACCCTAACTTCCAGTAAGCAATCGTTTCAGTAGATAGGTTGGTTGCCGCAGCAATGATGCACCATTAATCATTCCCCGTAACCACTATTGCTTATCCCATGAGTATGTAGATGGATTTCACCTCATTGTCCCCGTCCTGCCGGAATCTCAGCTGGTCTGAAGCTATCGGCTGCCTAGTTTCTGCAAAATATGGTCATAATATAGTCGAACTCCTGAGCTTTTGAAATGATTTTTTATTAAATCATAGGAAGGGATTTAAACAAGCACGGTGAAACTAAAATGTTAAAGTTATAGCTAACTTCGGGTCGGTGTAGGAATGTTCTTCATTTCAGGAGCATGAAGGCGATAAGGACAAGGTGGATGAGGAGACGGAAGAAGCAAAGGTTCAAACTCCATTAAAAAGAGGGAAACGGAGAAAAAACAAAGTGGTGGAGCCTAGTAATGACGAGCAGGAAGACGCCAAAGAACCTAAGGTGATACTGTACTTATAGCCTCAACTACTCAGTTTTAGCTACCGGTAGCAAATGGAAAAGGCTGACAGCAAAGCCCAAAGCTTAGAAAAATGTCCGAAATTTGTTAAAAACTTCCGAAAATTTAGTGTTCCCATCGGCATAAACGGAAAGGCAAAGCAGACAAGGAGTGTGAGCAAGAAGCTGATGTAGAGGAGACTGATTCAGATGATGACGATTCTAAAGAAGATGACCTTCCCAAGACAGAAGTATGCACAAGGATGTACATAGTCTTTATAACACAAAGTTTTCATTAAATACGTACTTTTCAGCCATCTGAAGAAGACAATCCAGAAGAGGATAATGATGAAGAGGAAGAGAAAGAGGACGAGGATGACGATGAAGAAGAGTCAAAAACTGAAGAACGATTTGTTCGTAAGCAGAGAAGTCATGGCTTCCGGTCAGTTAAGATATGCATCTACTAAGTTAGTGGAAGTGTTGTATTTTTCAATCCTGAATTTCAGGCATCTCCTTATTGATGCGGAACCCGAACGAGAATGCAGGAGGAAGCACTGTCCTCCGGATTATCATGCTGCTCCGCGCAAATCACTTCTGAAGAAGAAATACAAGGTACATACTTTCGAGGTTCTAGTATCATTTTTACTCGATAGTTTTTCGTGATTCTACCGCAAAGCTTACTGCCACATTGAGCGGAGTCGAGATAGAGCGTTACTGGCTGCTACATATTTTGTACTAGGCCTTCTGCGAGTCCATACCTTTACGATGAACTAAGAGAGCTTTACCCTGCTTTAGAACCAAACTATTAGGGTGTAAAACTATGGATGCGCGCTGTTTTTGACTGCCTTAATGGACTCGTTGGTAAACACCTATTCTCAAATATCAGATAGTTCATGAAAGAGCAATTCATGGCGCATCTAAGCATGTACGAATTGCTGAATAGATCCTAATTTCCGATTTTTAAAGAAATTTAGAATCTGATCGACCAAAATTATAGATTTTCCATAAATGTGTTATACGACTCTAAACAGGGGAAGACAAAAGCAGAATCGCGCAGCACTTCATTTTAAACATTTATAGAATATTTGCTTTTCTCCACGATCGCATTCGTGAAAAATTCGAATTCTTAAAAATGTCCTGACATTGGGTAACTGGACCGAAGTTTTGAATGTTGATCGAACTTTCGATCTCCCTTATCTTCTAACCTAGGCTGGAGAGTCGTGCTTATGTTCGCCGTGTAGCCTAGACTTACCGCTATCAGGCTATCACTTGCTTCTGTCCAAGAAACTCTTCTAGGAAGAGAAAAAGCTCAAAAACCGTGGCGAGGTCAGAATTTGGACGAGTCACTATTTTGTCCCATGGCGCAGCGAATCCATTCAAGGATGCCCTCATTTTTTTGGGCAGAACATGGCGAAGGGTCAATGATACCTATCAACTCGAACTGAGGTGTTGTATCACCGTTTTTAAAATAATTTCTGTTTGACACACAAACGCGCGTTTATAGTTTTACACCCTAATAGAAAGTTCGGTGAATTTTTTTTGTATTTCTCTACTTCATTTCTCTATTGCGGATGCTTTCCAGCATTTTTACTACCTCTCTCAGGATTGATGCCTTGTACCAGACCTCAAAAACTTTAAATTAGGAGTACATGTACTCGGTTCAGAACTGCAAAATGTCCGGATTCAAAATATTTTCCACGTGTTGAAGAACCTTCTCGTTCAAAAGTTTTTGTCATTCTCTGAGACGCCGCATTAAGCAGGTGCATGCTGAAGTGTTAATGCAAATTTGCATTGGGTCGGCACACTAGTAAAATCTTGTGAGGACAATTTGAGGAATTTCGCTAACTAGTGTGAAACAGGTGAGCTTTAGCCGAAGCTAACCTAATGGGTTTCCGATGGAGGGATAGGAAGAATTGTTCCTTTCATTTCATTCGCAGAATACAGGAGACTAAAGCAGAATTACCGAAATGTGTCACACATGTACTATGTGACGGAATACTCGAATTTTCCAACAAATCAAGCCTAGATATTGGAATATTCGGATAACCAATCACTGGGATATCAGAATATTCTGCTTCTTTCTAATTCAAGTGTTTTTAATGAACGACCTTTCGAATGATTATTCGGGTACAAATCACTTTGGTCGACACCCAATTATGTCCTACATATGTTTGGATCCGTCTATCAATATTAGATGAAAGCAAATTTCAGGGCCCGAACGCTGAGTCCGCCTCAGGTCGTCCGGATAATGATAATGCAAAAGATGACGAGGATGATGAGGACGATGAAGACGATGATGAAGATGACCAGCCAGATCCGCGATCTCAAATCAAACACAGTGAAGTTGTTGCGCTTAACAAACGGTAAGTACTTACATATGTGCGTGAAAGGCTTTTTTTTTGGCTTAAAACCGTAAGATGCATATAATAACCGATACTTGCATTGGATAAAAAGTGTCTATATGAGAAAAGCGTGAATAACACGTACTAGGTTGTCCCGAAAGTCTTGCATTAAATTTTCCGCTTTTTTTTCTAATAATTATAATTTTATCTCCATGGATATCAATCAAGAAAATAATGGCCATCACTATTCACAATGTATGTCCAACGCTTCAATATAGCAGTTCCTAAAATCCAGAACTGTGATGACTGTGAATCGAAGGAGCGCGAAATCTCACTTGCCTGTTTTTTCTGATCAGTTTTCCCTGTCGGAGACGCAGCTCCAGTAGCCTGAAGAAATAGGAGGCAAGCGTGGTAAAGTCAGGAAAGTCATGGGTAATAAGCAGGGTGCAATGGAACTTCCTAATCAAGTTCTGAAGTTTTCTGGCAAGCAAGTAAAATTTGCTACGTAACGCCGGGCATTGTCATGCAGTTCATGGAGCAACATGGCTAGTTTTTTTTTTGCCTTCCAAATGAAAAACGTGTCTGTCTTATTCTGGAGTTGAGTTGTAGTAGACATGTAGTAGAACATGCTTCCATATTCTACTGTCAAACAGTTTCATTTAACGCCAAGTAATTCTGGATCGGAAAATAAATTCTTGTGCGAGACTTTCAGATCAACCTAATAATTTATATGGGATCCGCATCAATTTCGACCGCATGCATATGTAATGTATGCATCTGAAATCCGATGCTTCCGTCGGGATCTATGCATCCTTTCCCAATTTCTTAGGAATAAGATTTTTTCCGGTATTCTGAAATGCTAGCGCCACGACGTCCCATTGTAAGACCAAAGCAATTGGTTGCTTACTTTTCAGAGGTTCGGGACGAGAAGCGTACAAACGTCAAGCAATAACGAATCGAGACGATCACAAGAATCGCGACTCGTTGGATCGTGCCGATAATCTCGTGGAAAAGGTGAAGGTCAAGCGTTTTAAGAAGAGCAGAAAATGGGATTCGTTATAGTGCGACCACTGGATACGCATGAAAATCGTCATCACTGGGAGCTAAGGCGTAATTACGTACAGCAAATCTAACACGTCTTCATGTCACGTGCAGAAAACCTCGAGATCGCATAAATTGCTCGGAGAATCGAAGTTATCCATACATTCAGCACTCCAAAAACACCAACCCTTGTTCGTGAGAACAGCCAGCAGCAATATGTTTGGGTTGTTATTTCTGGATAATTCTTTGTTGCACCATCAACGCCTCCGCTTTTTCTTTTTTTTTACTCTCACCAGCCTCTTATCGAGGGCCTACCGTATCCACAGTTGTTTTTTGCTTCCTTTCTGTTTACTAACGTTAGTCTTTTTCACGCTTTTTATGTGTGATGAATTGGGTTAAGCCCGCTGTAAAATCGGCCTTTAATTTATGCTACGTTCACGGGTGAAGAATTAGTTTTTTTTTTATCAAATGCAAGTCGTCAGATCCACTGTCAAATGTCTATTGTTGTACATGCCTTTGTCTGACGTGATCATGTTGTCAAATGCTCAATTTTCATCGTTTGAGGTGATCTAATAAACAATTTTGTTGCTTGCTTTGTGTGCTGCCACCATGTGACGACAAAATGATCGCGTGGATCACTATGAAATGGTTGGTGACTGGAAGTTCTGTTGAAAACTCCAAAAAGTTGTCCATGCATGCATTTTAACCAGGTACGCCATATTGTACTACATTTTGTGACTGTTTCTCACTAACAAATTTGATGACAGCAAGTGTTTGCAATCCTGGATTTGCAATTTTCGTTGATACATTAATCGTTAATTTTTTTTTGGGAAGGAGAGTTTGCCGCCCTATAATGATCCGCTATGCTGAGCATAATAGGCTTTTCTGGACAATTTCTCTCAAATTTTTCTGCATATTTCCTATAGCGCTCAACCTTTCAACTTTACTAGTTTTCTCTGATCTTTTCAGAAGTACCCTCATTCTTCCACTTTTCCAAACTGGTTACATCCCAATACCAAGATCCACTGGAAAATTTATTCCTGAATCTTTCCTCATTTCCGTTCAATCGATCCAGCAAAAAAATTGTTGAAGCCCTTCAAAAGTCGCTGCTACTTGTCGGTGCAAAGCAAGTGTTATTCGCAGAAATACGATAGCTGACGGGTATCAGGCGAAACTGCGGGGGAGGGATGCCCTCTTCCGATCCTCGCTGTTCTATGTAGACAAAACCGCAAGTCGGCAAAGAACATAATGGGAATTTTGTTATTGTATTCGATCCAATTAAAGGAGGTATTCCGAGTTAGAGTCTGACCATTAGAAGCTGCAATCCTTACTACTGAACATACACTGCGGCCTGAGAATTTTCCACTCCTTTTTGATGTTCTCCTATCACACCCAAGAGTTCCCTTAGACCACTATGAACAACATTCTTGAATCAAGTGCGTTTGTTAGCGCATCCATGTTGGTGCATTGAATAAATAAATAGTAAAGTGGCATAGTAAAGATCGTATACTTGTTTTCAGTAACCCTTGAAAGCTTCTTGTAAGGATAGCTTGGAACGATTAAACTCCTGTGTTCTCTGTTTCCATATTTTGGTGATAGCAATCCAGGACATCATTCTAGTTCATTATTGTTTCCAGAATTTTTATAAAATTCGAATCATTGGGAGCCAATGATCAGCGGGGAATTCCAACATGCCTGTTCCTTAGCTATCACTTTAGAATTTTACTTTGGGTTTTTTTTAAATTTTAGGTCAAGAATCATGGTAAGATCTCCTACTGTTTCAATCTCCCAAAAACAGTCGTTAGAAACCCTTTGGGGACACCAGCGAGCATTCTACAAATACATATGAACGAGGCGGTTTGGCAACTCTATTTTTATGATAGTTGCTTGGAACAAATGCTCCAAAAGAAATTTAAAAAAAAAACTGAAAATGAAACATATGAGAAACAGAATTTCATTTATATTCTTCGGGATGAAACAAAAGAAAATGCCAAGACATGTTCACTTTGAACTTACTGGCATTTACTACATCCTGAGCTAAGGTTAACGAGCGGATAACCAAGCGAAAAAGAGCCAAAGAACTCTCCCACGCCCTGTCTCTCCTAACATTAGATCTATAGAATGACCAAGCACACCATCATCGTAGTTGGTGTGGGTAACGTTTCATGAATCCTAGCCCAGTTATAGCATGTTTCAAAAGCCAGGATAGCTGAGTAATCGAGTTCGTCGCCTGCTTTTCTTGACTGCCACTCCGATTACCACAGCGCGCATTTCTTTTTCTTCCAGGGCAGCATGCATAATTGATATCACCCAAGGTAAAGGTATTAGCAGCACGCAAGTTTACTCATCGCCAACACGGGGATCAACACGTTTACCCTGGGTAATCCCAATGATGCATCTGGGCCCTGTTTTCTCTCCAACCGCGTCGACTTGTGAAGCGGACCGTAACTTTTAGCGGAGAATCTGTACTTGGTAGTAATGCTACTAGAATCGCAAACTTTATTAGGAAAGTTTAGCACCTATTTCACAGCTGAGTAGTACTGTGGCTTCTGTTTTTCTTAGTTATTCAAGTAATGGTTAACTAGCACATGAGATACATAATTGAGATAAGAAACATTTAATAGAAATAGAAGCTGAAAGCTTTTATTATTTCTCAAATAATCCATTAGTTGCCAGTCATGCACACAATGCAGGCTCAAAAGACCAAACGTGTCTTCTGCCATCAATTGATACTAACAGCAAATAGCTTTAAAGTGAAGGCTGTGCCCTTTTTGCCCATTTTTTATGTATAGTGTTATTCTCGTGCATGAACAGATGCTGACAATGATTAATGCTAGTTTCCTTGGCATCAGTTACAAGAGTCAGAAAATCTGGAGGGAAAAGCTTTTATCCGGCTTTACCTTTGCTTTTGTCCACGAAGTGAGAACCATTTGTTTTTGGTGGAAGAAGATTCATACCCATATATTTACCTGGACATCTTATTATAGAAAAAGATATACAGTAAGCTTTTCCCTTGACAAGCCCTTGAACATTTTGAGCGCATCATTTCAGAATCACTTCAAGGAATGGAGCTTGGGAGACTAGCCATTTACGTATTATTTTTGTTCCCTCAAAAAACATTGACAAGAAATCCGAGCAGGATTTAAAAATTCTATTCCATGGCACGGATTCTTTGCAAGATGCTGGGAAAAAAGCGGAAACCTTAAAAAGATCATCCTCCGCCTCATAAAAAAAACTGACTTATTTTTTCAAGGAGAAGTGCTAGTTATCGTGGAAATTGAAATCATTACTCGACGAGTAGCAACTTGTACTAAGTATGCGAAGGCTCGAAATAGTAATTTTAACTATCAAGTGTGATTCATCCGGAACCTGTATTTCAGGACATTCACAAGTAAGCACTGATGCACAGTGTAATTATGACTTAGTTCCATAAAGAACAACTCAAGTATTGTGTTTGCACCTTGTCAATTCTATCCACAAAATATACATACCAGCTGCAGGTGCAGAAACAGGTGGGGGAGGGAAACGTTAGAACAAGGGAAAGAGGGGCGTTAGAACAAAAACTGGGAACTCGGACAATTTAGGATCGTAGCCGCCAACATTTCTGGAATGGAGTTATTCAAAGGACTGGATATTAAAACTAAACCTTTGCAAATAAATATATTCTAAAGAAAAGTTAAGATGTGTGGTTAAACACAAGCTAATACAGAGTTTTCAACCACATATTTTATAGCTTTTTTTTTTATTTGGCGACTCAAGTTCGCGAGTTCGCCCACACCTTGTATGCAGCACTGATAGAGACGTGTTAGAAGTTCAAGCTATCGTTGCTTTCTATTACTAAACAGTAAAGCCTTTTGTCGAACTTCTTTATTTGTACATAGTTAAGTGTTATTTTGTAGTAGAAGTAGGAAATACAAACCTCCATGTTTTGACTGAGAAAAAAGTTGAAATTTGTATTCTTGAAAAAGAAGAAAATCAACAGTTTTGTTGCTGAGAGAATCTGAGGTAATAAGAGTTGCATATCTCCGGATGGAGTACGATTTCTTATGAATCCGGCTAAATATTTTTGGACTACCTGATCGAATCCAGAAATGTGTTATGGTAGCTGGACGAAATAACAGTCAGGCTAATAATTGATCAAGCGTCCATATTTTTGACCGAATCATGTGTTAGCGACTTGAAATCTTGGATTTCCGAAAAGGAGGGGGAAGTTTGGCTTTGGAAAATGATAACAAAAGATCTAGGGCTCTTTTTTTTTCAAAATCCGAATTTTTTGAGTCGGATTCTGGATTTATAATCGAATTAGTTGAGTTACTGAATCTTCATTTGGTTCTAAGTATACCAGCTACAGTGTAATGCAAATTAAATGATGCAATACTCATGGTTCCTAGTTGGCCTTCAATTGTTTCCTGTTTCAAATTACATTTTAGTAATCTATGGTTCATTAATTACTGGTTTAGCTGCAGTTATTCAACTACCATCGGTTAACAATTCAATCCTGTAACACATTTCTTCAGCACAACTACGATGAAGCCTTTGCAATCTTCGACTCAATCTTACGCGCACGTCCCGACTCACCACGAGCACATTTCGGGAAAGGTCGAGGATACCAACTCAGGTGAGAAAATTGGCACATTATTAGCAGCCATTACGCTGCGTTGTAGACTTTGTTTACAGAGGTGAACTTACCTCCAACGACATCGACTTCGCGCACGCCATACAGGAATACGAACAGGTCCTCGATAATGAGGAGACTCCGAGTGCATTATTCCGGTAAATCAGAGAATTCTGTCAGTTACTTTGCTTTTAAACAAGTGCCCATATTCGTGAAGGTTTCCGGAAAATTCTAGGCTTCCCGTTAACCCAGAATGGACGATTTTCTCCTGAAAAATATGTCATACCCCGCAGTATTTGTCATTACCTTTCAGTGCTGTTTTTTCCTTTCAAATTATACCCTATTATACTTAGGACCAAATAAAAGTCGAATGAATTGACTAGTTTAATCATAAATCCAAAATCCGATCCAGCAAAAATCGTATGTAGAATAGAGAGAAAACACTGAATTCTTTCTTATTATGAAGGTTCCCCTTTGCTGAGACTACTCAATTCTACAAAATACACCCATTTTCATCCAGAGAACTTGTCCACTTTAGGAGAGCGGGTTGACACATTTCTTCCAGCAAGCTTTCATGAATACAGACAGAAAAAAACAATATGTAATGACAAGTATGTAACGAGATTGTCATGATTGATTTCGTGAAGCTTAAGGCATCCTGAGGATTCCGATGAATCCACAGCAATCTTGCCGATCCCTGAAACTTTAGCTCCCTCGTTCGCTCGTCGAAATTGCATCAGTGATTTGGTTTCGAATGTCGCGAAGAGCAACTGGTTTTCTAAAGAGGCTTACAGAGAACTGTCGAGGAGATTAGTAGAAGTAGTTCATTTTTTGTAGCTTCAGCGCAATTCTTCAAGTTTCCCAGTAGGAACATTACCGTGAAAAGTGCAAGAGTAGTTATTGACTACGAATGTAGTGCAGTGAGTAACGTAGTAAGTAAGTAAAGTAAGTAGTTCTGGAACGAAAAAGCATTTTAAAAAATCATGCAGGAATTTTTTTGGAACAAACCTATTCTCATTCATAATCTAAAATAGCATTAAAACAACGTGCAGTTCCGTCAGATTGCCAGTGTCATAAATGCATGAGGTAAAATCTTTGAATACCTAACAATTGCATGTATTGACTCCAAATTAAATGGCAATTTGAAAAATACAGATCCTCAGCAGAAAAAGAAATGCAGCCGTAGTGTAAACCGAGTGATCCACCAGGGGGTGCGGGGTTGGAGTGTGCTTATGAGGTACATAATGCAGGCTGTAGGCACATCCGCTCATCTTCCATCGAAGCTGAACGACGCAAGGATATTTTAGCTAGTTTCATTCATAATCCTGGAAGTGCTAGCCTTTTCTGGAATTTCCAGCTACTCTTCTTAAGCACATAACAGTGAACAAACCCTTGAAATGGAAGCTATTTTGTGTTCTTAGATCATCTAATTTTGAAAAAACTTCTCATGTTACAGCCTCTTTGAAAAGCGACAAATTTTGAGGATTCATGCATACCACCTGACTTTCTCGCGTGGCTCTGCGAACACCGCACTTTTCCAAGCTCTCTCTTTCTCTAATATCTCTGCAACTATCTTCTCTGGTGGAATACTTTGTCAAGCTATCCATACTAAGCTCTCCGTGCTGTCACCCGTAAATTTATATATGGCTACAGAATTTAGACATTCTTCGAAAAAAATCTTTTCTGATAAGGGGAAGACTTCTAAAAATTCAAAAGAAAACGTAGAGAGAGACTTTCCATGGTTAAATTATTCAGGACAACGGTTTTACGTTAATTATACTTTTTTTTGTACTATTGTTACAGCAACTAGGCAAATGTTAAACAACTCTTACCCTGCAACCTCTCAACGGATAAATCACCGCTTTGTTTTCCTAGGCAAGCCGCATCTCGCCTCATCGAATTAGCCAGCTTTCGAGGTGATTTCTACAGATGTCTCCTAACGCATAGGAGCCTTGTTGACAGGTTATTTCGTTTATCCAAACTTGATTTGGCAAGAGATGTTCAAAACAGCTCTCCATTGTCCAGTTGGATCAACATGACTTTCCAGGTTTCCGGAAGAAGTCGATCATCAAATCGATGTCGCATTGACATTTATCAAAATGAAAAGATTAGAGGATGCGAAGAAAGTCCTACATAATGTACGTCATATCCAGAATCTTACAAGTCATACATCTCAACATCGTGTTATACGATTTTTTTTCTTCAGATAATTGAAAACGATCCCAACAATGCGGTCGCACTAGCATACTACGGCTACATTCTCAAGGTTTGTCTAATTCCATTAGTTAAAAGATTTTTTTTGTTAGTGAAAAGAAGAGGATCCATTTAGGTGGCCGAGGACAATACTGAGCAAGGAGTTGCGTACATGAAAAAAGGACTGCGATTAGGCGGAGGCGAAATCACAGATGCAAAGTAACCATTTTCCTTTTAGTCGTGATTAGTAGAAGGAGAAATCTAGAAAATTCGAAACAAAATGTTATCATTCATTTAATGTCTTTTAGCCGCTTGCACAGCAACAGCAATCAACACAATTCGAAAGAGAAATATTTCAGGTTCTATTACCATCTTGGACAAGGTCTAATGATGCTGGGGAGGCCCAACGAGGTGAGTTGTGGAGTCCTCGAAGAGTTGGTCTGGAAATCATAGATGGAATAAGAAAAAAAATGGGAAAGAATAGGACATTTTTCTACTGAGCAAGGATGCTGTACTCGTAGATGCATCACAGGGTGCATACATCGAATTTTTCCCTGAATTTCTCAATTTTAGTCCAAATCGCTGTAAAAGTAAACAAGGAGTGTTCCATGGAGAGTTGCTCTCATTATGTGCTTTTCTCGATAATTCTGGACATAAACTTTACCGTCCACTTTCCGTCCCGAAATTTGATTAGAAAAATCAAATAAGGCCTTCGAAAATCCATTAAGAATCCCAAAAACAAGTTCTCGGCCTAGCTTTGCTCAAAAACAACTGAAAACAAGCTTTTAACTAGCAAATCGTTGTCGACAAGCTTGACGTCATCATGCCACCCAAAACCAAGTTGTCGACAAGCTTTTCCCCCGACAACTTGTCGACAAGGAGGAGAAAAAACAAGTAGTCAACGAGCTTTTCGGCGGACAAGTTGCCGACAAGGAAGTGCAAAACCAAGTTGTCGGTATGTTTTTGGAAAAGCAAGTTTCAGATGCGATCAGAAACTTGCTTGCCAAATGCTTGTCGACAAGTTGTTTTTGGGATTCTGAGCACGACAATCAACACAAATAATTTCCAAATTCATTACTGTGAACTGCTTGGAAGCTTCTTTTTTTCACTGTAACCAGTATACTATAACGAAGAAAGCCCTGAACCCACTGTTATCACTCGTCTAGAGTTGTACTTCTCTCTTCTCTTCGATGATCCAAAAACCCACCTTACTCGAAGTCAAGTTTTCGAATTCGAGTATATCCACTGCATTATTCGGTCCTATGTATACAATATATCCCCAATGAAGCAATATGACGGATGAATAACAACAGAACTTCAGTTGTTAATTCTCCAAAATCCAGGCGTATTCGGTCTTCGAACACGCGGCCACGCTAGGATTGTTCTTATCCGCACAGCAAAGATCCATGTACAATGTCGAGGGACTCACTGGACGAGCGTGGTGGAGCAGTGAACAAACTGGTTACGCTAAATACTTGAAGGTAAATATAAACTTTCTACAACTCTGCATTTCTTCACACGTTGAAAAAATGAGCGTTTCAGGCAGTAGAGCGTCAGTGGGTTTCGATAAGAGCCGAAGCAGCACGAGTTTATCAATCGGCTCCAAACTCTTGGAAAGAAGAAAATCCGACAATCACCGTCGATGGGCGATGGACAGCGTTCCCACTGCTGGAAAATGGTCATTTCAATTCGGAAAATTGTGAATTGGCACCGCAAACATGTTCAATTCTCAAGGAGTTCCGAGAAAGTAGTAACGCAAGCAGATCCGAGGTTGGTTATCACTGTTTCTACTTTTTTTTTCAAAATAATCTTACCTCTCGTTCATATAAGCTGTTTTTTTTGTGAAACAATGAAAACAACAATAATTTTAGATGCGTTTTTCGGCATTATCATCTGGGGCGCAGATACTGCCACATTGTGGGCCAACGAACAGTCGTTTACAAGCACATCTGGGACTTATTGTGCCTTCAGAAGCAAGAATAAGGTGAAAAAGCATGCATTTCCACGGAGACTCTAGTGGTCGAGGTTCTCATGCTGTGCTATAACACAGAATTTATCGAGACTGAAGGGGGTGATGTCAGTAA
>KN729274.1:0-16006 GCA_000816745.1 Ancylostoma duodenale
CCGAATAGAAATCGTGGAGGATTAACCGATCGGGACCAAACTTTGCACACATGTCTCTTAAGGGCCGGCGGAGGTTTTAGGCTACTTTGCACCTGGGATTATCGATTGCTTTATCGATTATATCGATTTTATTGATTTTCCGCTATTGTTGCCCCGGAGGCTGTGAAGATATTGTTGCTGGGGTATGCCAATGCGCTGAACATGAATATGACAACCATTTTGTACGACACTATCGATTAATCGATTTTATTGTTTTTTCACTATTCCTTCCCAGGGACATGCGAGAACATGCCTACTATCCTCAACACACTGAACACTAATATGACAACAATTTTGCGCCATGATATCGATTTATTGACTTTCTTGATTTTTCGCTATTTTTGCCTCGGAGGCTGTGAAGACATGGCTACTGGGGTAGGTCAATCCGCCGAACACGAATATGACAATTTTGTACGATGTCGTTAGCTAATTAATTTATTGATTTTGTCTATTTTTCTACTTCAACTCCGGGACGAGCGAGAACATGTCTACTGTGGTTCTTAAATAAGTTTAACACTAATATGACAACCATTTCGCACGAAATCATCGATTTATCTGCTTTGTCGACGTCTTAGCTTTCGTACAGGTGGAAAAAAAGATTGCCCAGATTATCTAAGATGGTGATTACCGAAGTGGTGAGCGCATCGAATGAACGTATTAATACCACACACTATCTCATCAGTGTGAAAAACTCGGGGAAGCAAAACTCCCGAACGAAGCCGGTTATGCCGTCTAGTATATATCTATACTGGAGCGTCACACTGCTTTCTCTTCCTGCCTTTCCTCTACGCAAGAGCAGTGGCCTCCCGTTGTGGTTCAGCTGCATCCTTCCGTTGATTGAAATAGTCAAGAGCAGCTATTTACGACTGAATTACCGTGTAATGATTACATAAAATAGTTGCCAGTTTTTCCATGTTATGGTTGGTTAAGTGATAGGGGTTAGCTGCGTATACATAAAAGAGGGTGGTGGGGTATGGTTAAGAACAAATGACAGGAAACCAACAGGAAAGTGGTCTGAGATGGAGCAAAGGATACAAATACACATTATACATCTGTTACAGGGTGTCATTTGTTTGACACTTACTAAAATTGTGCTCTGATATGGCCCTCACGTGGAGTTGAACACGTTTACTTCTTTTTCTAACTGACGCAGGCGCACACCAACAACAGTGGGATCAGGCGGATTGGTGCCTTTGACGGAATTATGACTGCGCGTCCAACGCTGTGACAAGAATATTATGTGGTATCCCCGTCTCTTGACGCTTTTAAACTGTTCGGTGCCGGCGCACCCTTATCAGAGCAGTGGACTCGTTTCCCCAACTACCGGGCGCCAGCACGCCCTTATCACAGCAGTGGACCCGTCCCCCCACTTCTATGCGCCGGCGCACCCTCATCGCAGCAGTGGATACGTCCCCCCACCTCTGGGCGCCGGCGCACCCTTATCACAGCAGCGGATCCATCTCCCCCACTACTGGGCGCCTGCGCGCCCTTATCACAGCAGTGGGCCCGTCCCCCCGCTTCTGGACGCCGGCGCACCATTATCACAGTAGTGGACGCAGTGGGTCTTCAAACAGCCTAGAGATATGATTGGAATTGGATAACCGCGCTATTGTGCCTTCAAAACGGGTTGAACGAATTTCGTGACACACAGACACACATACACACTTACACACAGACTAAACCCGTTATTATAAGTCATGATATCATTGTTAAGGTGGTCAAAGGGCACGTCGCGGCATGGGAAGATTTCGAAACCGAAGACGACTACAGAAAAGTGTTGAACAAGGTAAAAATCCTTTATCTTCAAGCCTGTATATGACTAAAAGATGTAAGTTTTAAGTATTCTTCCAGTGGGAATTCTCCCACAAAGTGTCCACCTGGTAGAAAGGCAGCACCCGCGACCTCTACAGCAACAATTTCACCAGATTTTGAATAGTTCCTGGTTGCAGATGAGTTGCGCAAAATATAATAACAAGGTGATGACATTTGTTTTGACCCCTTTTCCGCTAATTGCGCAGTGGAAATTTAATAGAATAGCCAATCTTCAGAGTCAACTTAATAGAACGGAAACTTTTTGGAGCTCTTTTTTTTTGAGCTGCTCCCTTAACGTATTTCTAGCTAAGAAAAAATTCACCAAAGTTAACGATGTTGAAAGGGTGATCAGCGATTTCTTTGGCTTCAGCCTCCTCAGTTCTGGGGGAAGGTGACCTGCCCATTAGATGGGACACTGCAGTGACTAACTATGATTATTATACAGTTAAGCAAGTTCCTCTGTATGCTGAGTAATAACATAAAGCACAAAAGAAGTCTGGAACGGTTCAAGGCTTTCTTATCACCCTAATAGTTAGCTGCGTCAAATAGACTACACATGTTTTGAGTCCTATCCTTCCATACATAAGGGCTCATCTCCCTCCCCCATCACGAGATTTGCTTTCCAGATCCGCCAAAGGTCACTATTAGCAGTTCTCAACAAAATTTTTTCAGAAAATGGTTACTCTCACCTTCTTCATGAAGTTCAGACGCTGAGTGCACTTGTGCAACTCATGGACCTTGAACATATGAGGCTAAAACAGCACTTTTCCGACTGAGCCCATGGGTTACAGCAGTCTTGAGGTGAAACGAATGTCTCGCTGAACTGATCAGCGAATCATGATAAAGAATGCGTCGCTAACACCATCTAGCAACTTTTCGTGGCCATTCGCGAGGAAAAAAGTCAAGACATTGCATTATTTTGTCCTTTTTCGTGATCAGAAATCTGCGCAATTGAATCAGCCATAGTGTTGACCACAAAGAATTGGCAAATTTTCACAGTTATCACGACATTTACTATTCGAACAGTCGAAGCCATCAAGGTTGAGCTTCTTTTCCTAATAGGCTGTCCCACAATAAACGGCCGTAACCTGAGTTTTCGGAAGTTCATAAGTCCATTATTTTAGAAGCTAGATAGACAATCTTTGAACAATTGTAAGGAGCAAGACTACTCTATCTGCATCCTCAAGAGGCTTCCTCAATTATCTTTTTTTTTTTTTGGTTTCTACAGATCACATTGTACGATGAGGCAAAATATGGTTTTTCTGCTCTCCCCGAATTTTTCTGCCCGAATAGAACGAAAGCCGGATTTGGTGTTATCTCTGCATTTTGCCAGATAGTCGTGTTATAAGGACACAGAAGCTGTGACCAGAAAAGCACTTCCAGAACGATACGAGTTTTCAACTTTGACTAGGTGATGGTCATGAAACTTCTCAGCTACAAAAGCATAGTTCTGGAGGCGGGACGAGAATTCCGGAGTAGTCAACAGAAATTTCACTGAGTGGGGTATTGGATCTCTCTTTGTGATATTGTGTTGGCCAACGTTTTGCCTAATTGCAAATCTTTTTGAACTTGCATTGAATCCACTCCTCATCTAGAAAATTCATTTGAATCAATGTGTACTGAAAATTGATCTTTCGCACTTCGTTGACTCATGTGATTTGAGCTTTCTTCTTTACATAAGTTCCACTACACCGTGAAAATTTGCGCTAGTCGCTGGCGATGGTCGGTCACAGATTGTTGGCGATGGTCGTCGTTGGCGATGGTCGGTCGCTGATGTTGCCTGTCCCCACAATCGATAAACACCGATGTCACCGTCGCCAGCGATGCCGACGCAGGGAGCTACAGTCGACGTGACCTATAGCGCCAGCGTTGAAGGCAGCACACACGGGAATTCTCACTTTCGAAGTTAGTCCACCGTGTAGCCGGCCGGTGGACAATCACAAGAGTTAAACAGAGTGAATAGCCACCTACTTGCGAAAATACCGCTGTGGACACATCTGCCAACCTGGACAAAGGGGCTTCGTTGCGCCAGCTAAAGTTAATGACCGGGTGTGCGAGTGTAGTATAGCGCAGTGATTATGTGTGATGTATGTTATGCGTGAAAATTATCAGTTCTGTGGCGAGATCTATTAGCAGAGCAATCGTCCGCGCTTTCGACGCACGGAAATCCCGTTATATTTTACTGTGTTTGCGTGTTTCACGCTACTTCATCATTGTCGGTAAATTCACCCGCCTTAAAAACCACGACATACCGCAAAATATCCGACACAAAAATTAGTGCTGCTCTCAACTGTCTACAGTGGAGGGGGGGGGGAGTTCGGAGGTTTTCCGCCAAGCTGGAAGGGAAATCGTAAGTTTTACTTCGTCTTCTATGCACAAATGAGAAGGGTGCAACAGAGGGGAAGGAACCCTTACAATTTGTACTTCACATCTGAAACACCACGACTTGGGGAGCTTTGAAGAGATGATAGATCTTTTGGCATAAGAAGTACCTTTTCTGGCATAACGACAATGACAAACACATGCGAGCATGCGATAATCGTTCGATTCTTTCATCAGGCGATCAGGGCACAGCACAACTAGGTGGTCAGTGTCGGTTGGGGAGTACTAATTCTAATCGGATCACGAAATTGGTTACCAAGTAGCTACATACCAGGGTTCTTTCAGGAAAAGAAGGTATCACTAAAAAAGAGACCCAAATAGCCGTTAGTGAAGACGACGAGGGATGTTTCAGCAAGAAATGCATACCATTTAGCGGAGACAGCCTAATTAATCTCAAGTTCAAGCTAAAATCCTCGAAAGGCCGACCTCAGTACGGAATTGTTTTATCCCGCCAGAACTCGTTGAAACTTGTTATAGGACCTGTCATACAAGAAGATGTTACTGGAGCGCGCTCTTTCCCCAACGCGGAAATTTTTCAGGAAATTTCTCTCGTTTGAAGAAGTGTTCCGATGGGCTGTCAACTCCAAGAAATGCCCCTCGGTGGTGTCAAGTCTCCCCCAGTGTGGCATCTTTTGTTTCTGAGGAACCGTCTTCGTTTTTTGAAAAAAAAAACCGCCATTAACGGTCATAAAATGGTCAAAAACCAATTTTTGACACGGTTTTTTTTTCGAGAACGAAGACTGTTTTTCAAAAACCAAGTGTCCCACTTTGGAAGGATACTACATAAGTAGACGGTCAGCGTTTGGCTACGCCCCGGACATTGGTGCTAAGCCCCTGAATCTGTAGAACGCCACTAAGTCCTGGTGGTCAATGACCACTTAGCGATGCGCACTATAGACGATCCTATGGTTATTCTTTGATTTGTCTGTTCAGCCTCTGTACGATTCTCTTTGTTTGGCATGACGACACTTATGTAGACTGAGACGAAGAGAAAAGCATAGAACAATATCACAGAACCAATCTGAGTCGATATAGGGCGAAACATAGCCGATGTAAATGTAGACCAAGCACAATAGACAATATCTCTCCTGTTGAAATTGACAGCGTGGGCGAGAATATCAGTTGGAATACTTACCTTCACTACTAGGAGCTAGAACGAAAAGCAAGTAAAATTAAAGAAAAAAGATTCGTTGCCTCTAACTCATTCAAGTACCTGAACTTTTTGCAAGTTCTTTTGAGCGAATCCTTGTTTGCAACTTGCTCCGGAGGTTCGGAATCGAAGCTGCCCTAGTCTTCTCATTTTTTCATTCAAAAACTCGTTTCTATTGACACTGCATCAATTGTCGCTTTAGCTTGCAAGACAAAAGAAGAGGGCTTTTTGTACACAAGTCAACATGGTGCGACGCTGCAGCTATATTTCGTTGGTAGTGCCTGGTTCTTGTATACTCATATATTCTTGTATACAAATGTGAAATGCATATCGAGAAGAAATGAGGATAATATGAGACGGGAAACTTGGTTTTTACCTGAACGGATCCCTTCTTCCAGTTTGGATCTTGGATGATGCGAACCACTGTAGGACGTTCTCCATCGTTCAAGTTCGATCCGATTAAGGATTGTGGAAAAGCTGAATTGGCCGAAAGGAATAGAAGATATTGGAGCTATTATGATGGAAATGGAACTGCTCTGGTTTGCTACTGTTATCATACATTTTTGTGGCGCAGATATTGTACTCGCAAGCTGGAAAATGTATAAACAGAAAAAACAAGTTCGAATATAACTATAACACTGATAATAAATCCTCTTAGGTAAAGCAAGTGCTTGACATTCTGAACCAAAATCACCTCAAAATTTCTCGGAAGTTTTTTGAGTTGCACATGTCATTTTGTGGGCTAATCGTTCTGACTAGGCCGACTATTTCAGTAGCGGAATGAAATGTTGCCAACTGGAGAAAGCGCTCTGCGGAAAACGGTTAGATCCATCATAATAGGCTGAGCCATTTGAATAGAGCAGCAGAAAAATGCGTCGTTGCTGTTGATGACGAAATATTTTGATTTATTATCCTAGAACTTCCTTCAAATAATTCCCTTTAAATAAGTCCCCAGACTATGCGACACGTTGGCCGATGAACAACATGTTGCATCAGAATAAAATCATGGTTTGTGCTTCTCAAGGAATTCCGAATAGGGCTAGGGCGTCCCCCGGAGGCGACGCGCTTCACCTCCATAGTCCGGGTGTTGCGATGAGTAGGCAAGGACTATCGGCTGTCAAAGGCCACTCGAAGAAGCGGAAGTACCCCATGATCCAGTTAGCGTCAGTCAACATCGGGACTTTAACAGGAAGCCGCAACTTGCCGCGACTTCAAAGGAGCGGAGGGTCGACATTGCTTGTCGTACAAGAAACGAAGTGGAAAGGGACAAAGTTACGGGATATCGGGGATGGATACAAGCTTATATACCACGACACAACATCAGGCCGCAATGGAGTGGGGCCATCGTCAGCGAAGGCTACCGAGACTTTGTCACCAGCGTCCAACGCGTCTCCGACCTCCTGATGTCCATCAAGATTACCACAGGGAGCAACGTCCTAAGGATTGTCCTGGCGTGTGCACCACAATGCGGATGCACTGATGACACGAAGGAATGTTTCTACCGCAATTTCGAATTACTCCTTCAGTACTTCGATGAAGACGAAAGCTTAATTATCGGAGGACACTTTGATGGGCACGTTTGGTCCGCTAGGGATGGTTACGAGAGATGGCATGGAGGACAAGGCTATACCATCCGAAACGAGTAGGAACGATGCTACTCGATCACGCCGAGAGTGCGGATTTGGCTGTAGTGGACATGTTTTTCAAGAAGAAGAATGAACATCTGAATACATATCGCAGTGGAGGCTGCGCGACGCAAATTGATTACATCCTCGTGCATCGCAAGGACCTGAAGAAAGTCATCGATGCCAAAGTGATACCCTTAGATAGTGTTTCACCATAGCACCATCTCTTTGCTACGGAGATGCGCATCCAACATCGAAACGACCGGGATAATTTATATGCTGCGTGTGTCAGTCGCGCATCCGTCGCACGCATCCGTCGCACGCGAACTCCTTGGCACTACCAAACCATGACGGTCTTTCATTGACAAGCAGACCAGATGGTCGTCTGAGGAGGTCCAAATTCTCGTGAAGAAGAAGAAGGACGCATACAAGAAGAGGGCGAGACATAGGTCTGAAGACAACATGCGAGAGCATAGAGAAGCAAAGTCCGAAGCGGAGAGGGCAGTTGCAGCTGCAAAGGAGGCACGATACAGAGCCCTGTACTCTGAACTTTCTGCCCGCGGTGAATCCGTGGTACGGCCGAGGTGGAGCGTCGGTTCGCCACGGCGGGCATGTACGGGTCCACCGCGGATGTGCTGCGGCGCCACCGCGGGTGTGTGCGGATCCACCGCGGGCATGTGCGGGTCCACCACGGACATACTGCAGATCCACCGCGGACACGTGTGTTTTTAAGAAACCAGTATAAGCAGTTCAAAGAGACTTTTGAACTATATATTACATGGTCATTTCGCATTGAATCTACTGAATTACATTACTCATGGGCATTATTAATAATTTTATTGCTGCCAGCATCAGCAAACTCTTTCTCCACCTTTGTTTCATTTGATATTTCGGTCAAAAAATGAGTCTATGTTGGGGCATCCGACGACAAAAGGTAAGAGAAATTCTGCATCGACATTCCCACTTCACTTTGCCAGCGTTTGAACATCACAGGATTCGAACCTACCCTCTCTTCTAAGCTGATGCTTCCAAGTCCGGCGCTTTATCCATTCGGCCATGCATGTCGACGGATGTGGTGGTTCTCTGTTCGAATCAGCGTTAATGAGGATCCACCGCGGGAATGTGCGGATCCACCGCGGGAATGTGCGGGTCCACCGCGGGCATGTGCGGATTTGTCGCGGGCAACCGCGGATCCACCGCGGATAGAACTCGTACCGCGCATCCACCGCGGGCACAAAGTTCAGAGTATGAGAAGTTAAATAAAACCCAGGGAGAAAAGAAGATCTACCGTATGACCAAGGCAAGACAAAGTGCAATTGAAGACCTTGGGCATGTTGTTCAAATTAAAGACAATAACAGACGTCTACTCCATCGCCTGTCTCACATACTCGGGTCGATGGCGCGAACACTATCACGACACGTGCGGCGAAGTTCCCTGGCTCTAAAGGCGCCTGGATGTTCCTCTACGCAGATGACGTGATGATTGCTGCAAGCATTCGGGAGGAACTCCAGCAAAAGGTGCAGGCTTGGAAAAATCGACAGGAACAGTACGGGATGAGGCTCAACAGCAAGAAGACAGAGTACGTCGAATGTGGAGAGCAAACGCCCGGTACTGTCTGCGTCGATGATACCGAACTTCCGAAAGTCTCTGCTTTCAAGTACCTTGGATCCCGTATTTCTGCTGACGGTAGCACTCTAGCTGAAGCTGTGCGCAGAGCAAACGCTGCATAGATGAAGTAGAGGGAGGTAACCGGAGTCATGTGCGATAGGAAGATCCCGCTGAAGTTGATATCGAAGTTATATCGTACAGTTATAGGACCATTGTATGGAGCGGAATACTGGCCTACCACTTTGAAACACGAGCAGACCCTCCATACAGTGTGAATGAGGATGCTCCGATGGACGCACGGACTCGACAGAATTCGGAACGATGATGAGCGCGCGATGTTGGGAGTGGCGCCGATCGCTGCAAAGTGCGTGAGGCTCGGTTACGTATTGAGAAGTCACGGCAGTTCAGCATCAAAAACAGCCATGAACATCACCGTGGACGGAAGTAGACCGAGAGGAAGACCGAAAACTCGATGGCTGGACAGGATCGAGAAGGACATGCGGTTACTGAAGCTCACAACAGGCGATGCTTTTGATCGAAGGAAATGCCGCAGCCACACTAAGGATGGCGACACCAACCCTTGGGAAAATGGCTAGGAAGAAGAAGAAGATCCTAGAACTTCCCTTGAGTAGATCTCAGACATGATAGCAGTCATACAACGGCTGAAGCTAGATTGTCGCTGCAGCGCCGCCACTGCTGAACATGCCATATACCTAAAACATGAAACTAATGCGCATTTGCGAAAAAAAAAGAACTCAGACTGATGGAATGAGTGGTACTATTCTTCATCATTGCTTAGCTCTGCTGACACTTTTCGTTCAAATCATGCTAGTGGTACAAGCTGAGACAATGTCTGCGTTGCTTTGAAGCTAAAAATGAGTGTGCCCTCATATACTTACGTCGTCCAGGTGATGAAATGGAATGCGTGGTCGGATAAGTACCCGGACAGCACCTGTGCGGATCTGCCCCGAATCACTGCAGTAATGTATAAAACAGGATATATCGATCTACCAGCTATAGCACGTCGTCCTGTAATATGTGTTGCAGGTTTGGTTTAACACAAACACTCTTCTTGATATTTCCGTCAAATTGCGACGTTTTTTTTTGTTTTTTTGTTTTTTTTTTATTATCTGCCGAGCTTCTCATGGAGCAATGCAGCAAAGTAAAGATGAGCGAAGTTGATTGGTGATGAGTTCTCCACGGTTGCCTACTTAATACATATCGTACATACATATTGATTTTCTTTCTCATAACGCCAGACTAGACTGAATTCCTTAATCGTCGCTGATCAATCCTTGCTCCCAGTGCTTCCAGCAGTCGCAATCTCTCCAGCCGTTTCCACTTCTACGCCACCTTGTAGATCTTTCGAGACAGAACGGTCGCACTCAGGATTCGCGTCATAGCCGCAAATCGTGAGAACAAAGCTTCGCAATGGGTGGCTAAAATGTATCGCCGCTAAAATTGTGTACGTGATAAAATAATTGTGTACGTGATAAAATAAAGTCCTTCGTTATTGATAGTTCAACCATTTATAGCGGCGCAATGTACGAGTAGTTTTGATCTTACCCATCCGCGGTTGCTGCTTGCTTGTTTTTGTGCTAGATAAGTACTACGACGGTCTTTTCATCTTGGAGTTCTCGAAATTAGTCGACACTAACCCTATAAGGTGCGCCAAAATTATGGATACCAGATAGATTTAACCCCCAAAACAAAGAATTTAAACAAAGAATTTAAACCCCCCCCCCCCCGCTTAAGGGAACGTTGTCTACTGGGCCAAATCTTCTTCTTCAGCGTTTGTCCCTTTTGTTGGCAGCGTGCACTTTCCTGATCTTTCGACGCCATTCCGTTCTGTCGTGCGCCTAGTCTGCGTGGACGCCCACATGCTTCAGATCCGCATGCCGTGCGATTGAAGCCTATTTTGCAGACATGCCTTCTTTGACGCGCAAAATGAGGCCTTTCCATCAAAGCCGGATGCTTGTCAGCCATTGGGTCCATTCCAAACCGCTCGGGCCTTTCATTGCGGATGCGGACTGCACACCTGACACATCTATCCATTAATAACATCCCAATCTCCATCGTACTCCATCACCATTATGCTCCCAATCCATCGTAAGCAGAACTCTGAGAGGAAGTTACGCATTCCGATAAATGTACTGCAGAACAGGATGGGCATCTACAGATAACGAGTACGAGGACTTTTTTGCTTCTTATTTCAAGTTTTATCACGACCACCTGACAAAACTCCGAGAAATTTCTTTCAAAAAGGAAATAGTGCGGAACCAAATTGTGGCTGAGCACCAGCACACCTCCCCCTTGTCGACTCCCAATTCTATCACAGCGATACAGGGTGGAGGACTCATCCACAAGCCGGCTACGTTACGGCTACGTTGACGAGCATGTTCAAGG
The DNA here is from genome assembly GCA_000816745.1 of Ancylostoma duodenale. Lineage (NCBI taxonomy): Eukaryota > Metazoa > Nematoda > Chromadorea > Rhabditida > Ancylostomatidae > Ancylostoma > Ancylostoma duodenale. The sequence goes on from KN729274.1 coordinate 11,024, forward strand.
GCGGACTAAGCACATCGAATGTCGTGCGAGACGGCAATTCGCGTGGATAACGCAGCTCATGAATTGAATGGTCGCATACAATGTACCTAAGCATACCTTCTTGATGGTTGAGTTGTCCTGCCTTTTTACATAACAGCGATCATATTCCAGCTCGCTGCGAGTTTAGTCCTTACTCACATGCGAATGAACAAATTGTTCCGTGAGCAATAGTCGACCATTCCGCATGTGGTGTAAAGGCCTGTCTCTAAGGTCTTGATTTCTCAAGTAGATCTTAATTATCCGTGTGTTGTCCAGTACTTAGCTCCCTGATGAGTTCACTGTCACCCGACACCTTAACAACCTTCTCCAAAGCCTTCTGGTCGAAAACGTGGGTGGCCGCGTCATCGATTTGCTCTCCAATGCCTACCCACGTTATGCCACAAGACATGGACGAGGCTATCCTAGCATCGGCATGAAACTTCACGAGGGTGCTGTATAGAGCGGCATTCGAAAAGGGAGGTTGCTCATTCATGGTAACAACTCGCTCTTCTAAGGTCTTCAGCCTGGTGCGGAGAGCTGACTGAGTCTCCTGCATCTTCAACACAAGGTCAAACATCTTATCGAAACGTATAAAAAAGCCATTCGACCTTTTAAGTATTGCCTGGACCCAAGCTGGGGCATTGGATTGTGCTTTTGAGCTTTTTTTTTCGAAGCCATAGCTGGATCAAGAGCAGCCGATCTCGACGAGCGCACGGGTGGATACTATGTTCACTTTCATATTGAGTGGATGAGCACTCCGTGAGTGTAATATTTTTTGATGATTCGTTTTTGTGGCAGCGTATCTCTTTGTTCCCTTCATGAATTCGAATCCGAGTATGTACCTAAGGCACACCCTTCATGAATTCGAATCCGAGTTTGTACCTAAGGCACAATCTGCCTAAGACACACTCTAGTCGCGATATTAAGGCGGCACTCGAGGCATTCTAAGGCTGTCTGGTTTGGGATACCACCCAAACTGGGAGAGACAGTTGCAACGGAAGAGAGACTTCCAAGATTGCAACATTATGCCAACGCTTCGAGAACAAAAGATTCTCAGCAAGAAGCGAATCTAAGAGACAAAATAGGGTAAAGTGGCATCTGTTCTCGATCGAAGACATGTCATTGCCCGACTGTATCGGCTTCTGGTCAGGCATTAGAATTGCTAGATAGGTTCTACCAAAACAAGCATTATTCCACTGCGCCTCTCCTCCAGCAAATTTCAAATGGGGTGGATACTTCAATACACCGTGAAGGTATATCGCGTTAAAAGCTCTCAAAAGCGCCTCCTAGAACAAACGGATGCGATTTTGGGTAGAAGTATCCATCTATATCCCTTGCTCGTCAGAGCAAGGATATAGATGGAAAGGTGTGGCCATTCGAGCCACTGTAACCAAATCTTCAACCCTGCGTCGAGGACAATGAAGGCGTTCAAGCTGATTGCTTGGAATGCCTGATTCCAAAACAACGAAGAGAAACGCCGCAACGTCGATACCACGTCACTCTCCTACCAGCCGCTGCCCATACAGCCGTCGAGTCAGCCGCCTGCACCTGTCGCCAAGGAGCAGCTATCTTGTGATCATTACATTGTTATATCGTTGTTACCCTTATTTGCTTGCCGTCGTCGCGGAGTGTCATCGACAGAAGCGATGACGCTAAGGTGCGATCCCTCACTAAAGGGCGTGGCCAAAGTGCTCTAAGAGATATTCAACTTCCTAAACCGTTCGACTATACTGTTCCATTATAAGACGTTCGACTAAGTTGCTGACTTAGATTACCTCTGTCTGCCTTCTTTGCAGTGCCGCGCACTGTTCGCCTGTATTTCTACACCTTATTGTGGTATTAGGATTAACATTTTAGTAAGAACAGCCTCTTACTCACTTAAACACACAAAGACACACACACTTACCAACCCCATCAAGGCCTATTTCTGTTGCTGCATCAACACATTCTCGGTGCATTTAGCATAGAGTCGACAAAAATGATAAAAAATGATAAGAAACTTTCTGTGTCAGATAAATTTTATACCAACGTCTCTGGAGTGCGAATTTACAAGCGTAGCACCCAGCTCAGGAGGTGTTGTTCCGATTGCAGAAACGTCGTCTATGTAACGTTTATAAAATAGGGTTCCAGCAGCCAGCGATGTCCTTTCAATATGGTCAAGATACACAATGGCAAGCAGTCGGGGTACACGGACTTCCATAGCCAGTCCTCGTTTCTGCACGAACAAGTTGTTACTCACTTACTTAGGATACTTAGGCGACCCGTTCCTCAGCACGGCGGTTGGCCTTGCGCGGGTCCCAACTTCTCTTCCACATAGATCGGTCTTGTGTTTTAGTCGACCAGTGGACCTTAACTGAACCGGAAGCACCGTTGTTGTTTCGGTAAGCCAACGAATCACACCACCTTATAGGAGGTCGGCCGCGCGGTCTTTTTCTGTCGCGAGGATACCATCGCAGAACTGCTGAGCTCCATCGACCATCTGTGCATCTCATAAGATGTCCTGCGTAGCGATGTTTCGACTCGTCGGCGTGAAGAACGACATCTCGGACCATCGACATTGCTCTAATATCCGAGTTACGCAGATGGCGCTCTTGCTGTTGACGCAAAGACAGCCCAAGCATTCGACGTTCAAGTGAGACCTGGGTTGAACAAAATTGAGTTTCAGCTATTCTTGTTAACACCCACGTTTCGCTCGCGTAACACAGGGCTGGCAGCACGGTCGAGTTAAAGAGATCTGCGCGCAGCTTCTGGTCCTTGGTATTTTTGAGTACGCTTCTAATCGAATCATAAGCGGCTCAGCCTGCTCTTCGTCTCCTCGCAATCTCGGGCTTGATGTCGTCCTCCATGGTCAGCAGGCGACCGAGATAGACATATCTCTGACATCCTCGAGAGGAACACCCTAAAGGAGCACCGGCTGCTGACTAGAGAACGTGTTTCGCATGACCTTGGTCTTTGTCGTGTTGATGTTGAGGCCTGCTTTTCTTCCTTCTTCATCCAGCAGTCGGAGCATTTCAGAGGCATCATCCGGTGACCTCGTGACCAGCACTATGTCATCTGCGAAACGTAGATGGTTTAGCCGCTTTCCTTCGATGAAGACTCTAGAAGTGCTCCAATCGCAGTTGCGAATGACCGATTCCAAGCACGCTACGAATAAATTCGGTGAAATTGGGTCGCCTTGACGAACCCCTTTCTCCACAGATACTTCAATATCATTGAGAAACGGCCGAAACACCGTGGTGCAACCCGAGTAGTACTCGCTCAACACCTTCGTATACCGCATCTCAACACCCTGCTCTTCAGCGCCTTCCAGACCCTAGCCACTGAATCAAATGCCTTCTTGTAGTCGATGAATGTCAGCACCAGTGGTTCTTGATACTCCCGGGCGGCTCCGATCAATCGACAGCAGGTGATTATGTGATCCAGTGTGCTGAATTTGCGCCGGAATCCTGCTTGCTCTAGGAGCTGGGCTTCATCCAGCGTTCTCCGAATGCAGGGAATGACCTTATACAGCACTGGCAGCAGCGTGATAGGACGGTAGTTCTCCATCTTCTTTGTCACCCTTTTTGAAAAGAAGGATGGTCGAGGACTACTTCTTGGCACTTCACATTTCGCAAGGTAGTGGGAAAACCGTATCGCTAGCGTGGTGTACAGCGTTGGCCCGCAATCCTGCAGAAGTTCCACTGTAATTCCGTCAGCACCAAGAGCCTCTCCTCGCGGCGTCGCCTCTATTGCATGGCGCACTCCTGACGTAAGGAACGGTGGAACCTCTTCTCCAGGGCTCAAGACTGTAGTGGTTTGGCCCGAACCTGACTTAAAGAGAGCAGAGTAGAAGGTTGCCATGATACTCTCCATTCCTGGTCGAGAAGAACAACGCGAACCATCTGGAGCTTTCAAGCATGGATCGAAAGACGATGTTCTGCCAGCGCACGCTTTTCCATCTTCAGACTACGTTTGCTGTGGGCGGCATAAAGCAGACGACTCCTAACGAAATTCGCGTGGTCTTCAGCCAGACTTTGCCTGCAGAGTCTGCTTAAGACTGCGTACTCTAAATGATTTGCTCGTCGATCCATATGCCTCCGCTTCTCAAGAAGGGCGCGAGTGCTGCTGGAGATACTTCGCGTGACGTGGTTGGGTGCTGCAGCACGACACTCGTTCCTGATCTTGACAAGGGTTCCGACGAGGTGGGTGTAATCCTCGTTGACATCGTCTGCCATCTCAAAGCCCTCCTTGGCAGCAATGGCTCTGACCATTTCCTCGTTTAGGACAGTTGCTCGCGGGCGCCTCGATCGTACTCGCGCTAATCGGACTTGTCCTCTGTCGAAATGCAGCCGAGCTCGTAACAGACGATGGTCACTTCCCGAGTTAAATGATGGGACAACACCAACATGCGTAATAAGTTGCTTGCTACATAATACATATGATCGAGTTCGTGATAGTGTTGACCGTTGGGAGACACATACGTCCACCTCTTTGCTGGATTCTTCATAAACTGGCTGTTTCCATGGAAGAAATGGTGCGTTTCGGAGAAGTTTGCGAGTCTTTCCCCAGCCTCGTCCCTTTACTCTGCCGATTTCGGTCCGATAAATACTTCTCCAACCTTCCGTGGCCCTATGCGGGCGTTGAAGTCACCCCATTACCACAATAAAGGTGCTCTTTTGGGAACGAACAAGACCGCCAAGGTCGCTGTAGAACTCATCGTGTTCTTCTTCATCCCTATCTGCCGTAGGAGCGTAGGCCAGGATAATGGAGACATCGATGTCCTTTGATAGTGATGCTGTGAGTACAGCAAGTCGATGTCCATAAAATGTGGCACTTGTGATGTTTTTGGCGAAGTTTGGCTCCACGATGAAGCCCACTCCTCCCGACGTTGAACCAGTTTTACGAGCTTCGCTAGAAAAACAGCGGTGCCGTTGTTCCATTTGCACGTCAGAGGCTCCTTCCGTTTCGTTTCGCTCAATCCAATGA
>KN729275.1:5913-17229 GCA_000816745.1 Ancylostoma duodenale
GTCTTACCGCCCCCCTTGGGACAGGAGCCGTCGGCGCCTGGCCTCGACTGGACGTTAAGCGCACGACAGGAAGACCACCGACCCGATGGTCAGACTTCTTCACGAAGTGCTTCAAGGAAAGATATAATGCTCTTCGTGTCCCTCGAACGGACAGAATCTACTGGACAACTCTGGCTCGCGAGTGGGACATATGGAAGGATTGCTGGCGCCCGCTCGGTACATCCGAAGATCAACGGGAGTCAAGGTGATCAAGGTGATGTACTGAGACAATGTTGTTCGGAGAGGCTCTCCTCAGACATTGCCTTCAACAGATGAGGATCGCCATTTCTGGGACCCTCCTTTTTGCTTTGAAGTAGAGATATGGCTTTCAAACAAAACTGCAATTTGCGGAATTAATACGAGCGAGTTCTCCTTCTCAGCAGGCCCTCTACAATGCTTTGTGGCCGTGCGGTACATGTTTATAAGAGCGGCTATTTTCATGAAAGAAGGGAGGGGAAAAAGAAACTTATTAGGTTGTCGGGAAATGATTGAGACACTTCACCAAAAATTCTTCCTTGTATCCCTACCACGTGACCTGTCTCCATGGTATGTGAATATGTGATACGCTGAACCCTGAGCATCTTCGCCATGACTACGTAGGGAAGTGGCGCTGCGCCGTTTGTTATCTAAGAGCGAAAATGGAAGAGCAACCAATTCGAGCGATTTCCCTGCACGAGCTCCTGCGGAGCGCCAATGCAAGCAAGAGAGACAGCAACATCATCACGACATTCGGACCGGGGATCGTCAGCAACGCAACCACGAGCCGTCGTTCGTAACACTCCGTTTCGAGCGATATGTCTCCTCGAAGCCATTTTCCTATTTTGCGATTTCCTGAGCTTAAGTGGAGGGTGTGCTCTACCAGAGTTACCGATAAGCAACGTGATGGGCAACATCAACATTCACAATAGCCAAATCAGAGCGACGGCCGTGGTCTATGCGAAATAGAGACATTAACGTATTTGAGGGTGTGTTTTGCTGTACAAAACGCGCCCTCAAATGGCTTTGTTAATTCATCGACACTCGAAGGAGCAAGCACAGACCACGATGCCATACATATCACACTTGCCCAACATCGTGCTCTCTAAGTAACACCTTGCCTGGGCGCTGAAGTTCTCCCTGGTCGAGCAGCACTTCGCCAACTTTGATGATTTTTGATCAGTGACTGCTGACTTCTTCGACCTGTATTACCATGATTACTGACCCCGCAGTGCTATAGCTGTACCCGATAGCTGGCCCTAGGTGATGTGTGCGCATGGTCATTACAGCATAGCCTGAGGTTCTTTATTAGAATGGAAAAAGTTTGAAGACTAAAAAAAATCCAGAGTGTCCCAATCATTTCCCGACAACCTACAGGGGTATCAAAAAGTTTCCGGCCTCCGCTCGCCTGTTCCATATTTCTGTACAGTTTTGGAAGCATCATATAGGGCGAAACCTTTCATGTTAGTTTGCAAAGTTTCACGAGATTTCGTTAGACCTCCCAGAAATAAGAACGTTTTATTCAAGCCAAGGCAAGGTGTTACTGGGATTTCAGGCTCTTCAATGAGACATCCTTTTTCACAAAATTGTATTGCCTTATGACAATGCGAATGCTTTCCGCTGATTCAGCCAGTTCGTAGACATGGTCTAGGGGCTAGCTACTAGAATCCGTGTAAAAATAGAAACGGCCCTTCAGCGGAGCAAAACAAATGACGAAAAAGAGTCCGCGTTCGGTGTTTATGTTCGAGTGATAAAAATTCTTATAAAACTGGGCATGTCTAAGAAAATGACATGATGAAGATGGTTTTGGTCTTCCAGCGATGCATACTTATTTCCTTTAAAATTTCACTGCAGTAGCTAATCTGCAAGTGGTCCAGGCCGGAAACTTTCTGATACCCCTGTAATAATTAAGATGTTCTTCTTGCTAGGCCTGCCGAACCGTTTCGTCCAGTAAACAACTTAAGTCATTTCAAGTCAACGTTCAAAAAGGGAAGCCAGCCGTTAGTTGGTTTGTCTCTTGTGAGTTTTATCTTTTGAATAATCTCGTTCATCAAATCAAAGCATTTGTCCATCATTGTCCACCTGAGTAGCACAGATGACAAAGCAATTGTCGACGTGACGACAGTGGAGTAGCGGACAACACTCCAAAGCTGGCAATTTATTTCTGGCCAGTTTATAAGCCATCGGTAGGGTAGAAGCCAGCCTCTGCCCAATGTCAAACCTCTAATTTGCGCAAAACACTTAGCATACGTACGGAATGCATTGCAGATGGGAAATGCTTTCAAAACCAACACAATTTGGGAAAACGAGAAGTCATAAAGGTATTGACGCGTTCAGAAAACAGCTCAAAAATAGCTTTCATCGCGGAAACATTTGAAACGTCGATGTTGAGCACGCTGATGTCAAATGATTTCATAAAAGGTGACCTTGCGCAAAACAAGTGTAAAAAGGGCTGTGATGGTGAAAGCTGGGGCCCAAATCTAATATAGATGACGCAATTTTAGGAAGTGGAACTCCTCCTAATTGGTCACTTGAGCCATGCATGGTGTTACATTCTCTGTGATATCATTTTCTCGTTTACTGTCATTGAAAGGGGTCTTTGCACTCGGTTTGAAGATCTTTGCTGGAGATGCTTACTGAATCATCCATTATTAGATCAGGCTGCTTTTCTTTTCGGAGGCATAAAGGAGCGGGGCCAGGAGACCAAGAATCTATGAATTCGTGGGGCGAAAGCATCCATATGCACAACATAAAACGGTCACTCACGAGTTCGCGAGGACAGAATTCGTGGCATGTCACGAAAACAGATTTCCGGAGTAATATGTGAAGAGTTGGCGAAACCTGCTCGAGTTTTTCCTTCCCGAATAGGAAATAAAGTCCTTTGCACAGGGTCAAGAATGCTTCAGGAGTCCCGTTAAGAGCTACTACTTGGACTAATTTTCATGCTGAAGAAAGTGAATAACAATTGGAGCAAGTCTTCTGTGGCGTAGTCAGACAACCCGTATAGCTCTAACATTTTTTGGTTTTTTCCTAAGAAACTATCTGTTGACATTGACATTGCACATGACATTGCCATTGACAAATATAGCCTTATCACAAGGTAATGTACTGGAAAGCCTAGTATCTACCCGATTCTTGTAGAAAAGTTAGAAAAACTGTTATATTTCTTCGCAATACTATAGCTAACGCTGTTGATGGATTTGACAAGGCTGTGTGCCACAGACATATGTTTATGATACAAAACAAGCATTCCAAAAAGGGCATAGCTGAGAAACTCTCAGCACCTCACTATTCTAGAAGATTTTGCCCTCTCTAAGTTGAAATCTGCACGGTTATCTGAAAAGTTTTTTTTATTTGGACTTCTGATAATCGTACGCACATAAGAACTCCACTACGACACATGAGATTCGCAGACGATATGTATTTGTGACTAGTAAAAAGCTAGGAGAGATTCCCACAAATGCGAATATTCTCTACTCTGTTGCAATTTTGTTCAGCCGGAGTAGTAGGGAGACATTTATTGTGTGGAAAAAACGTTAACGAATTTCTTGGAAGATACCTTCCTTCCCATCACGCACAACAGTCGTCTAGTCTTTCTGCAGGAGGGTGTGTTGAAAAAGAAGAGGATCAGCCTAGAAAATGGATAGTGGAATTTGCTTCTTAGGAAGATCGAATTCTCAACATTATCTCACGCATCCACGATGTTAGATGACTGGCAGATGAGCACCGTGCCGGTGAGTCGCTCCCATTTTGTTGCATTTTCGTGGAGCAGAGTGTGATAAGAGACGATCGACATGGCCTGATTGACGCTAATCAGAACCCCCTTAAAAATAAAGTTCAAAAATAGAAGACCCACAGCGAGCTGTATTCGAAAAATATCGAACCTGCATGAAAAAGGTGGACTGTATGTGCAGCCATGCTAGGTCTCGTGAGTTCGCAGAAGTATTGCGCACCAAAATCTGGAAAAAATTTCAGATACTTTTTTTTATATTTGAAGTTTGAATTGAACCTTTTCAATACCGGATGAAGTTATCTGTTTTTTCTCGGAGTAAATTCACTTGAAAAAGGGCGTGAGTAAACAATATAACGAAATCATGCTCGGATTTTGTGAAGAGAGAAAGCTTGGAAACTAAATTCACTCGATTTTCGAAGACTTTTAAAAGTTAATAGTTCAAAAAAATATTCAAAAAGCACATGAACTGCTGACGCCGGCTGCTGTACTCCACTTAGAGTATAGCGGCGACGTTACGGATCCAGATGGATAAATTAAATAAACTTTCAACAACGACCTGCCAACGGAAGTGAGCTCGAATTAAGGAGTTTATTCTGTGAACAACATGTCATGTGATAAACAATGAAAATGTTAGTGCGCACCTTCGTTCGTCTCCGTATTAAAAAGAATGTGACACTGTCGATGAGAAACACAATGACAATAATAGCCACACAGAATACGAAGTCAAGATAAAAACTAACGAACAGTCCGCATTCTGTCTCTGCGTACATCCACGCGTATTGCGAAACGGAGAACACATATTCGCAGGTTTCTGGAAAGACAAGACTTGGAGCTGGTTTGAAGACGGTTGTTAAATCCATTGACGACCGCGCGGCTCCCGAGTGAGGAGCAACTGTTCATATTAACTTTTTTTTATTTTCGTTCTATTTCGCTGTATTTCCGCACAAAATGCATACAATAGCCCCAGCCAGTGCCGTATCAACTGCGGTTAGACAGAAAACTCCTTGTTAGTGTGGCAAGGAGGATTTTAAAGATGGTTTGAGAATGAGTGGGTTACATTTCTAAAGCAGTGTGTCGACAATGTCGACTCAATTCTTAATTCCTCTTCCTTCATCAAACCACTAATTCAAATATTTTCATGGTCTTCGTCAGGCACTCAAGACTGAAGCAGCAACCGCACTTTCCCAGACAACATCGTGTTTATCGCAGCATTCCATCTCCGCGCGAAGCGGCGGCATTTGAAAGGAACCCAGATGTATAAAGAGCACTGTCCTCCACATGGCATCGATCAAAGTGTGCAGGCCGGGACGATCCTTGAATTCCCTTTCACTATACTCATTGCTCAATTCTTCACTTCTCCAGGTTTGTATCAAGTTTCAGGGAATCACGGGTTTTGGTAAACTTATTCTATTCGCTTGACTCTTCTTTTTACCAATAACAAGTGATTCCCTTTTTATTCTGTTTTTCGCTTCACCAGTTTCTCAAAGCATCAGTAAGAATTCAAGAATTTCTGGTAATATATCACTGAACCACTCTCACGTTTGTAGCAAGTAGCCTCCTCTTCGCTCTTACTCAAGTTATCATTCACTTAACCACATCATTCACTTAACTCATCACTTGAAGTTGTTATGCATTTATTTTACTTGTTCACTTAGCTGTTAGTTTCACTCAACCTCAGTTAATGGTATCACGTATTTAAATTATTTAAATAAAGGTTCAATTGACCAAGTTTGAGGTAAGCAACTGAAACCGCGTGGCCGTGAAATATCACGTTTTAGCGAGCATTGCACCCCCACTTTATGGTGCATCGTCTTTACGGACTCAGATGCCCTTTCGGATTCAAGTTTACTGATAACAACAGCACGTTTAAAAGGTAGATCTCGCCTGATCAGGTGTACACTTTCAACCGTTCTTGTCGCAAGTTCATCATGAATAACAGCACACCTAAGACTTGACTACTCACTCGTCCAGAGGTACATTTCACTGGCATAGGTTTATCACGAGTCTTCTGGCCAGAAATTACTTTCACGTCCACCAATACTATCGCAACAGAAGACTCCTCAAGCTAGTTCCATCTCCAGTGATACGATATCTTCCTTCATTTCTCTCAAGTTAACAAACAAAAAAATCAAGAATTATTTTGACCACCATGTCGGTACAAGCAGAGATAGTCGTCGCCCTGGTTGACGTGTGCCTGAACGTCCTCGATACCACCAACAAAAAATTGGAAACAACGCTCTGACAAAAAATTCTATGCCCAACAATCAACTAAAGTTGGATTCCACGTATGCCCCTCAACACCAAATGCCCGTGCTCCACAACGTGTACTACAAAATCAACCACTGGAGCAAGCAGAAGAACTTATGTCGCTCAAACGAACGATCAGCATGATGCAGAAAGACAAACCGGGAACCACCAAAGACAGCTCTGACGACGAACCAGCTGCACCAACAGAAACAATCAAGAAGAGTCGACGGGTACCCAGCATCAGTTAAGCAGAGCCAGCAGTGGAAGATCAAGCATACTTCAAACGAATGGTGGAAGAAGTAACCCAACTCACATACCACCACTCGCAGACAGTGATGACGGAGGTCTATCATTCATTGGGAAGCGCTCTACCAACAGTGCCAGCAGTCACAGCAGGTCTCCTCAATCGCCCAAACCAGCATCAGAACAGGCTCAACAAGGTCATCAAGTCTGGAACCACGTCGACGAAATGATCCACCTACAGGATCGAGTTGCGCAATTACAGCAAGTATTGCGTGTATTCCCATACAGAAACCTCGGCGAAACGTCAGCTGGCGTCGGCTCGGCAGTGGTATGCGCGTTCTGTGACGCGTAGGCACATTACTATTCTGACTCATACCCAGAAATCCAACGCGGAGATGGTAGATTCGCAATTATCGTCATCAAAGAACTGTGCAAGTGGTGCCTCGCACAACATCGAGGTCAATGCAAGTTCCGACAAAGGAATGCTGGTATTGCGCCAAGTTACGCGGCACCATCGCCGAAGACATGATTCCGGACGAAGACGGTCACCACCGCGCCGTCTGCAATATTCCAGACTCGCGTCATCTGGTGTACAAACGAAATGACCGACGAGATAAGCGATCTACGAGACCGCCGAGAAAAACAAGTTGCGGGTGGGAATGTCGGCAATGCCGAATCAATTTTTAATTCCTCTTCCTTCATTAAACCACTAATTCAAATATTGTCATGGCCTTCGTCAGGCACCCAAGACTGAAGTAGCAACCGCACTTTCCCAGACAACATCATATTTATCGCGCGCAGCATTCTATCTCCGCGAGAAGCTGCGGCATTTGCAAGGAACCGAGATGTATAGAGAGCACTGTCCTCCACATGGCATCGATCAACGTGTGCAGGCCGGGACGATCCTTGAATTTCCTTTCAGTTCACCCATTGCTACATTCTTCACTTCTCTAGGTTTGTATTAAGTTTCAGGGAATCACGCTTTTTCGTATACTCATTCTCTTCGCTTGACTCTTCTTTTTACCAATAACAAGTAATTCCCTTTTTATTCTGTTTTTCGCTTTACCAGTTTCTCAAAGCATCAGTAAGAATTCAAGAATTTCTGGTAATATATCACTGAACCACTCTCACGTTTGTAGCAAGTAGCCTCCTCTTCATTCTTATTCATGTTATCATTCAGGTAACCATATAATCCACTTGACTCATCACTTAAAGTTGTTATGCATTTATTTCACATGTTCACTTAGTTGTTAGTTTCAGTTAACCTTAGTTAATGGTATCACGTATTTGAAATAAATAAATAAAGGTTTAAACCCAAGTTTGAGGTAAGCAACAGAAACCGCGTGGCCGTGAAAGATCACGTTTTGTCAACATGTTCAACCCTTTTTTACTTTGGCTAAAGGTACAGAATTGTGCACACTTTTGGCATATATCCTCATAGCACTAAGAATGTCTTTCACGAACCTAATTCGTCCTCAGAACAGCAAGCGAGCTACGTTCGGATAATCAGCTTTTTGATTCAATAACAGTCGCTGAGGAAAACATATTTGAATGAATTTTTCGAACTTATCTTTTTTATTATTACTATTAGGTTGGTGTACAATTAATGCGGCTTTTTCTCCGACTCTTTTTCTTTTTAAAAGTTAACGCCTCCTCAATGGTTTTTTCAGGTAAATAGTCCTCTTCTTTCATTTAGTACCTGTGCATCAAAAATCGTATCCATATGCATCATCTCATGCTCTACCACTTCTCGAAAGATTGGAATGCAGTACAGCCATTCCGCGATCTCAACGAGATTTTGGCTGAAGAAGAAAATACAGCAAAGCCAAATCAGAGATATTTGAGTACTTCAAGTAGACACGGCAATCTTACAGATGAAGAAGGAAGAGACCTACCATCAAATATAGACCAGGAACTTTTGGCGGCCGTGGAGGGGAGAGAGTTCGATTGACAAGATTCCTCAGAAATGGAGCCCGCTCATTCTACTACAGAAAATCGGTGGGAACTCGAACATTGCTCTTGTCTGAGAGTTCATGCGAACCCACTCGGTCAATCCCCATGCTTTTGTGAGCCTTTTGAGCGGAAGAACTGTGCTCAAATGGTCCATATTGAAGAGTTTGCAAAGCATTCTCGTTGTAAAGTTTCCGCCCTTTTCCAGGCTGCACAAAATTGCTGGTGCTTGGAATTTGATGGTCAACCTCTTCTTTCTTCAGCTGTGAAGCTCGTCCTTTATGAATATGAACAATCTTTCAACTCAGCCTTGCTGATTGGTCCGTCTTCGGAATGCTCACTGAGATAGCGAAATGACTGTGCTGCAAACCAACTTCTCCTGATGTGATAGAGCATATTATAGCGGATGTGGATGCGGTTTTCGATGGAGCTATTGATGAGTGGAAATATAGGATTGTTTTCATGAAAACAAAAACCGTTCGAAAAGCTTGAATTTTTATCAAGAAAAGAAGTCGCTAAAAAACTGCATTAATTATGCACCAGCCTAATATTTCGATACTAACTGCGCACAGACATCCAGCCGCCGAGCTCTTAAATCTGTGGTTCAACGCGCGAGACACGTGAAAATTAGCGCGGTCGTCAATGAGTTAAACTACTACGCAATGAATACTTTCCAACATCAGTCACATCAACAGAGACCTTCTTTTTCATAATATTCAACTTCCACCTTGCACATGCAATAGTTCTATTTTAAGGGTGGGAACCACTTTTCCAAATCGAAGTTCGCGGAAATTGTTGCAGAAACGAGTACCGTAGCCCAGCCTTGCAAGAAAGTGCTGCGTGGTGCGTGTGAGTAATTAAGTGTGCTACTTTGTTAATAGTGTGCTATTTTCGTGTCAAATGAGCTGCGAAGACAACGTTTTCCAATTTCACACTAGACACGGTATCCCAACTCTTTGTCATTACATGAACACGACAATACTGCGGCGTTCCACCCGTTTTGTGTGGAATAGCTTGGAAAAGTTTAATAGTAACAGAACGGAGCAATCTTTCCTACATAGCCCGTAACAAATCGCGTTGACCTCCCATGATTGCTCATGATTTCTTGATCATACTCAATTTCAAGCTTAGGATTGGATTTTTTCAGTTAGATGGTGTCGATAACATATACGAGTCTATCTTATTATCTTTTTTTTCAAAATGGGATGATCATTTGACGGGAAGGATCAAACGGTACGTACAGGGTGAGGTAATAGGAGCATTTTGCCTCAAATGAATCTGGTTATCCCTTATGTTTTGATCAGATACAAGGTTACTTCCGAACGTTTCACTAGAACACTGTTCCTGCCCACAAGTTAGTTCGAACTTAGGGCAAGACCTTAAGACTAAGACATCTAGTGGACACACAGTTACAATAGCGTCGGTAATCTTTGGAAAAAAGACGGAAAAGACGGAAAGGCGCGTCTTTTGCGTCTTTTTGATATAACTCAGTTCAGAGCAGAGATATCCACTAACATTTATAAGATGGTGCTGTGTCGGTTTTTGGAAGCGAGCAAGCTCATGCCCTCAGGGCATTAGCGTCCAGAAATTCATTGGAAACTAGACTATTAAGTGCAAAACACAAGCGTTCTCCGCGAATGTTAATAAAATGTTATTGCTATGGTGCTCTCGTTGTAGTAGAACCAAGTTCCACTACTTTTGCTTCATTTGGCAAACTTTGAAATTTTCGATATTTTGTTGAAATAGCGCTTTGTAACTACGGAATTGTTGAGCCTGGAGGACCTCTGCTCCACAAAGTTCGAGTAAATTTTGTCGACTATATAACTTACTTTCCTAAACCGGGAGAGGTTTTCATCGACGGTGGAAAAGGTGTCCTTAAGATCACACCTTACATTACGTCACATGACATGGGACCATAATGGGAGCCTCATACAGTCCCAATCAGAGAGGCTATGAAAGGGGGGCTTTGTCACACAGTACAGAACTTCTTGCTGCATCAGAATACACAAGGACACCGGAACCCCTCCGCCCGTTCTTTAGTTCCAAACCTCTGAAATCTCAAGATTTGCATGTCATGAAGTTCTGTACTGTGTGACAAAGCCCCGCTTTCATAGCCTCTCTGATTGGGACTGTATGAGGCTCCCATTATGGTCCCATGTCATGTGACGTAATGTAAGGTGTGATCTTAAGGACACCTTTTCCACCGTCGATGAAAACCTCTCCTGGTTAAGGAAAGCATGTTATATAGTCGACAAAAGTTACTCGAACTCTGTTGAGCAGGGGTCCTCTAGGCTCAACAATTCCGTAGTTACAAAGCGCTATTTCAACAAAATATCGAAAATTTCGAAGTTTGCCAAATGAAGCAAAAGTAGTGGAACTTGGTTCTACTACAATAAGAGCACCATAGCAATAACATTTTATTAACATTCGCGGAGAACGCTTGTGTTTTGCACTTAATAATCTAGTTTCCAATGAATTTCTGGACGCTAATGCCCTGAGGGCATGAGCTTGCTCGCTTCCAAAAACCCGCACAGCACCATCTTATAGATCTCGACAAGCTGATTTCAAAAATTTATAAGACGCGCCTTTGCGTCTTTTCCGTCTTTTTTCCAAAGATTACCGACGGTATTGTATGTATGTATGTAGTTATACTATGTAATTATGTTATGTATTTATATAATTGTATTGGTATAATTCATGCAATTATCCTCAGAAGTTCGGAAAATGGCGATGGTAATACCCCAGCGGTGTTATTCATTATCGAGTTTACCCGTAGTAAACGTGATTAACCTCAGAGTTCACTCCTTGTTTGGCATTCACAAAACAGTTTACCCCGAAAAAAGTCTAAAGGTTTACTATTGACGTTGACGATTACCCTGTAACGTAATGTGACCCATTGACATTTTCACACCTTTTGCACTTCATAGGAATGGTATGGACATATGTAAGCTTGCTGCAGGCATTTCCGAAAATTGTATAAGGTGGAAGAATCCTTCAAAGAAGGGGAATGAGTTGGATTGCCATCACTTTCACACCACAGATCCAGTGCCTCTGTCGAAGCTGACGGAAGTGTTCCTAG
The DNA here is from genome assembly GCA_000816745.1 of Ancylostoma duodenale. Lineage (NCBI taxonomy): Eukaryota > Metazoa > Nematoda > Chromadorea > Rhabditida > Ancylostomatidae > Ancylostoma > Ancylostoma duodenale. The sequence continues at coordinate 17,181 of KN729275.1, forward strand.
ATAATAGGTTAGCATCTCCCCAGTGTGAGCCAACAAACGTACGGTGAGC
>KN729276.1:0-13688 GCA_000816745.1 Ancylostoma duodenale
TACTCTTCTACTAGACTCTCCAGAATCGAGGGTAACAATAAACTGTGCAAAAAGACTAGCGATGTGCAGACGCTTGAAATGCTCTAGGATGACAGCTTCCACAAATAAAATTAAACAAAATTGCCATTTGAGGGCCCATACTTCTCGGCCACCGTGTAATAGTTTGGTTCAACCCATTGATCACGGCGCCTCTTTCGCGCGTTTCCACATTTTTGAAGTTCTGGCGCCTATCTCTGCTCCGAAATCTTGATAAAAATTCCAATATAGAATTTTCGGAATAATCGGATTCGCTCAGAAGTATTATCACGTTATCATCTAGACCCATTTTCGAGCCCAAGGTTTTGGGAGCTCGTGGGCGGAGCCGGGACGGGTTCCCGCACCATGTAGTCCCTTGCCACATAGTGTTATTGGGCCAAAATGCAAGGAACAAAGCACAGCCTGCCATTCCTAAGGTTGTGGCTATTTTTGGGAGAGGATGTTATGTCTACCATAAAGTTGTGTGGCGAGATTATGCACTTTCCTACTTTTGCCTCTGTCAATGCAGTAAATGAATTTTTGCGAAGTAGGTAAATCGAACTTTTGGATGGGTTTTTACATGGCGGCACAAAAACTGTGATTTACAATAACTCGTTTTCAGAATACTTATATTTTATATTGATTTTCACTAGTGTAATAATGGAGCCTTGCTCGGAGCAGTATGGATAAAACATTGTCTGGAGCTACTGCATCCGTTCCTTAGTGACCAGCCACCATTCATCTCTTCCGTTCCCGTCATATGCAGGACAGCATTTTGCGTTAGCAACAATTCCGAGAACACCATTTTCATGGTCCTACTCTTATTCGTGATATTCTTTTACCTTGATAGGTACTACAGCAATAATGTGGAGACAAACTTTGCTTTGATCTCCGCTAAGGACCTAGTCAAAACAGATCAATGGAAGCGCAGTGGTTTCTTCGTCGTTCTGATTCGCTTTCACCTCTGCGCCTGCTTCTGGGAAACTCTTTCGTATTATTTTATTCTTTTTTTTGTTATTTTACCCATTATCTTTAGATTCCCGAAGAATTCACCTTTTTGAAAATCTAGTTGTGCGCTTTTCCTATTGAAAGAAAGCAAGAAGTTGAGAGGGCCATCATCATAATCATTATCACCGTTACTATGGTTAATTTCGTCGTGAAGGTTGGCCGTTCGTCGAAAATTTTTCCCTTATGAGGAAGAAATTTTTTCTGTCAAATACGTTCTGTGACGAGCAATTTTGAGTACTATGTGAAACACTAAATCACACGTATACGAGACTACGCATTCAAGATGTGGATTTTCCCGTTCTGGCCTTCTGTCCTTTTTTTCCCGCCATTTTTGGTCTTTCCATATGTGGGTGTAAAAATGAGGTCCCTTTTTTCCAGGAGCAACAATGCAAACAGTAGGAGGAAGTGCAAGCCTATCTGAACTGCGTCATGAGGATAACGAAGGCGATAGGGATGGATTCTGAAGCAGCAGTGACGTCAGCTCCAATCTCTTCTTGATAGTGCGTTTGATAATTTTTCACAAAAAAAATTCGCAAATTTCAGTCTGATCATGGGGTCTCTCCGACTTTTCCTGATTTTGGAGCTCTTTTGTGGGATTTTCCAGGTGTAGACATTTCCTCAGTCTCAATGATTTCTTCGCTTTCACACCTTGACGCCTCTTTTCTCGCGTTGTCTGTCATTGTACACAGGATTTTCTTGTCTTCATCTATGTACTATCCTTTTCCTCTGGGTAAACGTAAATTCGAGTTTAGGTAACAGATTGCCTATCTATGAACCCCAGGCGACTCCAATGCCCAGGGCCCGTTTGCACCCGCTGTATCACAGGCATCAGGCGCCCTGATTGTCTGCGCATCCACGCATCTCATTGATATCATCGTTCTCATTCTCGTGCTACCCTTCCGCTTCTTGTTCGAACCTGTCTAGACAAGTGATGGTGTACGTGGTTGCTATGCTGCAGAGCCTGGATGCACCACTGAGATTACCCCGGGTAAACGTCTCGACGATCGTACTAATTATGGGTAAATTTGTGTGATGTTAACACGCTTACCTAGGGTAATCTCGATACCTTGGTTAATCTCTCTGATGCATGCGGCTGCAGTTTTCTATTGATATGATATTTTGCTATGCTCGAGCAAAACATGTCCATTTTCCCTTGAAGAGTTCGTCCTCTTTAGATAGACGTATAGGTCGTGATCCTCCCAGAAACTTCCATGAATTCCACTACAGCTGAACACGCTCTGCGCTCAAGATGCCGGGTTATTTGCCTACATAACGTCACCATTGTGCGATCGCTGGCCTATTATGAATGCAGAGGCTGAGGTTGACATCTTAATCATATTCTTACGCACAGCAATTGACCGCTGACCACGTCACTATTGTCAATGCCCTGCTCTGCGATAACCATGGTTGACAATCTTGTTAACTCTTGGATTCTCTTTGTTCCTAGCCCTAATTCTCGGTTGCTGTGAATGAATAGTCGATTTTAAGGTATACAACTGTCCTTTCTTTGGCGTTTTTCATTTTTTTTTCAAACTTTCCGTTTTCTTTCCCAGTGATTTCCGAGATATCATTTTTTTTTGCATTTCTCCTGTTTTATCCTTAGCACTGAGCAGGATTGGGCGTCACGTTGCGGAATTGTTTGGCTGCTAGATCTCTTTTTTTCCTTTTTTCCCATCCCACGAAAAGTTTCTGCTTCTGCCACTAGTATGTTAAGTAGAGTTGAAATATTAGGTCGGATGTACAATTTCCGGAGATTTTCTTCTTTTTACCTTGAATCACTATGCGTCTTATTGAGAATGGGTTACCAATTTTTTAAAACAATGTTTCTAAATATTTTCGAGTTTTACTTTATAAGATGGCTGAAATTCCAGTACTATTCACTTGTACATCGCTTCTTATTTCATTTGGAATTTTAAAAAATATTATCACTGGTGAACTTTAGTAATGACAAAACTGCCAAATTTTTCGGCTTCTCGCGCCCATTTTTTACCGGCCATTCCCCTACCCTTCCTCCCCATGAAAAAAAAAAAACATCTCTGGCCACTTCATACATCATCGAGGGGTTTTTCCTCTCAATCTCTCTGGTCTGATTTACTCGAGAGTCTCTAACACACATTTATTTATTGCTGTTGATTTATTGTTGACGCAAATTTGTTTAATGAAATTGAGTTGAGAGAATTGATATATCCAAGAAAAAAATTGATTAAAATTAATAATAACTTGAAAAAATCGATGAGTTGAAGTGTAACCAGTATTTCTAATCACTATTTTGCCGAGACAATCAGCCTACGTGAGAATCAATTTGGAGAGACTACAGTGATCTTCACCGATAATTTCATTTTCCATGAGAGGCACTTAATGATTTCAATTAATGCACCATCTCACATTTCTCTTTAGGGCTTATTCTTTCAGCAACTGCGTCGTTTTGCCATTTTCTAGCGGAATTAGTGGTAATCCGTGAAAAAACTAGGATCGTCAGGGGAAAGACATTCGCGAATTATTTTGCTGGTGCTGGGCAGGAATAGCGGCGGTAGAGGGGAGTGGGAGAGCGGAAGCGAGTCAATGATTGTGAGTGACCCCTTACTACATACTAGAACTATTTCTCAAAAAGAGAAATCATGTGTGCTAGAATAGGAGTAGACTTTTACCTCGATACTAACTTACTTTTTTTTGCAATCAGATACAGCTCCTTTTCCTATCCACCTTCCTCTTCTCTGTCTCATCTACTCATTTATGCTTTTTGGAAGAGAACACTGCTGTACGCAGACGACGTCATGCTCGCGTCTGAAGACAGGCAAGATCTCGAGCGGCTGACACAAGCTTGGAATGACCGATTTGCACGATGCGGCCTACGCCTTAACGTCAAGGAGACAGAGTATCTAACAACCGGCGTGGACCAACCCGGTAGCATAAGCATAGATGGCGTAGGCTTACCGAGAACGGAAGTGCTCAATTACCTTGGGTCAGGGATTTCATCTGACGGTAGCCTCTGTCATGAAGTTGTAGTCCGAGTTAATTCTGCATGGAGGAAGTGGCACTCATTGAGCGGTGTTCTGTGTGACAAGAAGATCTTGGACCGACTGAAATCGAAGATCTATCGTACCGTTGTCCGTCCCGTTGCTTTCCGTGGCGCTGAATGTTGGCCGGCAACCAAGGAAGTAGAGCGTCGCCTTAGCGCGATGGAGATGAAGATGCTGCGCTGGATGGCTTGAGTAAAGCGGCTCGATCGAATCTGCAACGATAACATCAGGAATCGGTTTGGCATAGCGGCTATATCTGATAAGCTTTGCGAATCTCGTCTGCGATGGTAGGGCCACGTTCTGCATGCCGAGGAGGGGAACGTTCGCAAAGTCGGCCTTGATCTCGAAGTCGCCGGCAAACGGCAAAAAGGTCGACCAAAGCAACGCTGGCTTGACACGCTCCAGGCCGATCTTAAGCTAGCTGGAATCCACCCGGATCAAGCGCACGACGGGACTAAATGGCGTCAACGGACCACCAAAGCGGACCCCGCTACCGAACGGGACAAACGCTGAAGAAGAAGAAGAGAGTAATGCCTCGAATTTGTCTTTCTGTGAGAAATGGGAGCTCACCCATTGAGATCTGCTGTCAAATAGCTAAGAGGTACGCTCATCCTTCCAGCTTCCATGAAGAATGCCTACCTATCCATCAAGGCACAGAGCCCTATTTGATAGACGAATGGGGTGGTATTTGAATATTTGTTCGAATAATCCGTATGCGTCCAGGGCACGAGGGAGATTAGAATTCTCTGTCCTCCATCTGTGCTATCCATAGTTCCTTACGCTTGAAGATTGCCATATATCTTCAAACCTCAAAGTGATTCTGCAATACTTTATAGGATTTGGTTGGTCTTAGTCAGTCTTCTGTGAACTATATCTGGAAGGCAAAATCCGTTTCTGACTGTAGAACGTTCACAAAGAAGTACTCTTCCGTTATAATCAAGCACCGGCGGAATAAATAACCAATTGACGATGTGAAGGATAGAGATCAACCAGTATCTGGAGGAATCGAGAAAAAAAAACTGGAAATTCTATATTTTCTTGATTTTTACTCAAGATTACAAGAAGTATTCTTTGGAAATCTCAATCATTTTCAATTTTTTTCCAAGCATTCTCCAGAAATTCCAAGTAAATTTAAATTCTAAGAAGTTTCAAGTAAGCGGATTTTTTCAGGTGATTTTCCTCAGCTCATATGATCTGCTGTCCAACTACTGCACTACCTTTGAAAAAAGTGGAGGAAAAAGGAGCATTTTCATTCTTGTTCAGAGAAATTTCCCTGAAACTCTGAAATTGCCCCACTAAAACAGGACAACTCAATATGCAATGAGGATGCGAGTCATCTTGACGAGCTCATATGACATGGCCCGGATGGCTAAGGAGTGCAAGCTATTCACTCAGTCCTACTTCAAGTGAGTAGACACAGGTGTTTGGTGAGTTCACCAGTTCTTTCAGTGGGTGCTGTCTTAGGCCCTTAAGGCCTTTCTGTCAATTTTAATCTCCTAGAACTTTATTCTTTTCATCATGTAGTACCTTTGCCATCATCCATTCATTATTATCCCATATTCCTTCACATTTTATTATCTTTTGATTAGATTGTTGGCGTCCTTCATGAAATAAATTTTATGAGTCGAATATCCACTAATTCAATTCCCTCAAACTTTCTGTTAGGTCACGTTGGCATCCTGAGTCGTAAGAAATTGTCTGGTCAGGGTCCCAAACCTCCAGAAGCGCTCTTGTGATCTCTTCAGATAGCGCTCCTGTTCTTTCAAGGTGTAAACTTTCTTATCGAGTAGGAAAATCCGTTAGCACGTTTCAAGGCAATCGCCTTTTTCTATGTATGTCATTAGTGCCAGACTCCTGTGCTTGTCGCGTTCCTTTATTCAGAGCTATCTAGAGTAGGAGAATTCAGAAGCCTTCTGGATAAATCCTGAATTTTTTTTCACATTGAGCTCGTCAGTCGTTAATTCGACTTCCATATTCTAATTCCATAAAAGAACCAAATGGTGATTTAGGTTTATGTTCTCATAACTCTATAGTCATACTCCTATCTAGGTTAAATGTTCGAATATTCGAATATGGTCGAATTATTCTGTCGCTGGCTCTTCTGAAAGCCCAGAGCATTCGAAATGTTGTGGTTGTCGTGCGGTAGTAGTTAATCGGTTTATTAGAAGAACCAGAATGGTAGCACAGGCGAGTGAGTGCGAGACGATTCGTAGAAAACCCACTACATGCAGTGACAGTGGCGGGGTTTTTATACCCCATGAGTGGATGTACCAGAACACTCCACAGCAGACCGTCGCAGATCAGTAGTAGACCAAACATTCTATTCTTTCATCTCAAACACAACAGTCAATGTCCTACAACGTGAAATACTCATTCACCCGGTTTTTCGGCCAATACCAACTTATTCGGAACATTTATTCATTTTCGTTCTCTTTTGTCCAACAAAGAAGGTCTACTGTTCGCAAGATTTCTTTTCTCTTGATTGAGATGTGTCACCGGAATACTTCAAAAGTTTGAGTGACCAAAAAATGCTAGTTTTTGAACTCTCAGAATTATTTTCAATATCGGGAGTCTCTCATTCATAAAATATTGATAATTTCATGTTCAAAAAATATTCAAAATTTAAATATTTTGAGGACAATCTCGTATTCCCATGTATACTCCCATGTATATTGAATGAGGGCATCTTGTTGGTTGATGTGGTGTGAAGTGCAAAAGTAGCGCTTCTTATTGTCTGAGCACCATCCCTGTCAGGTTACCTATGCTTTACTACCTCCTCACTGCCACTCATGGCACGGCTTTCTAGAAATTCTATTTCTCATCAGCCAAGCGCAAGCATTACCATATTCACTTACTGTGGTCTGATCCCTGTTAAGTTTCTGCCATCATTTTCCATTAAGTTTGCATTCATGCATTTCATCCTCAACCTTGTTTTGTATCGCCTGTGTTTTGCCTTATATGCCAGTGACCTTCATATCGTTTATGGCGCGCCTTCTGGCGTAGGTAATAAATAAACAAATTTACTTGTTTATTCATTTACAATTAAATAAATAAATGAATACTGACTAACATTCGCTTGCGGACGATTATGTTCTGTTTCAAAAGCGACGATAGCTGAGTATTTGTGCTTGTTAAATGCTTTCCTCGGATGTATCTCCGACTACCCTCCCCAGTGCAATGAACTATACCCTGTCCCAATGACTGGGTTCTTTCACGAATTGGTAACTGAGTTGGAGTTCTCGCCACGTCTGTACTTCCACCCCTGCAAGAAGGCGGAAAACAATCTTCTGAGTGGCGCAGATTTGGAATATTCCAGCATGTTTTCCGAAACTGGTCCGTAGTAATAATATCAGTGAAGTGAATGAATGTGCATATGCAAAACTGCTCTGCAGTAATACGGATATGCTACAGTAGCACGGGATAATTCCGTAGATGGTTAGTCAGCTGAGCAAACATCTGAGCAAATATGGTGCAAAAGACGCTAATCAAAGAGCGGTGCTCTTCAGTAAAAAATGTAACTGAGAGGTGCGATATCCGCGGTTTTCAACACTCTATTCGATTTGCTGCAGCGGTTTCCAATGTAATTAGCGGCGCGCCTGAAAGAGGATACATTTCTTCGATGTTTCAGCGTTACCATCTGCATGCAGCAATTCTCCAATGTTCCTGGTTCTCATTTTCTGCATAATTGCTTTACATCAATTTTCTGGCGAACAAAATTATCGCATCGCTACTATTAATACTTTCGATCCAGGCAAAAACCACTGAAACAAACACAAAAGCCACCGAGCTTCTCCTACGGATAAGCGCGCCCTTCACTTTCCAGTTGTTTTCGCGATACTATAGCTTGCACACTTGCTTCTCTGCCGAGATATTTTGTGCGAATAATTTTCCATTAAGTTGTAGATCGAGCTTATGCCCCTGTCCATCTATCCACGTACTTCGTTGGAATGAAGTACAAATCGTCCGGCGCTCTGCAAGTTATGGCATATGTTGTCAAGTTGCATTGCTCATCATAGTAGTATGACAGCACTAGACCTGTGGAGTCGGTAGCAGTAAAAATCCCCTACATTCGTCTTTTTTTCTAAAAATTTTGGTGAAATTTGCCTGGAGAAGTCGAGCATACCCAATGTGGACGATCACCTCTTATCAAGCATTTTGGGATTTTGCACGGAATGCATTCGCTAAACTTACACATTGTTGAGAAATAGCCTCAGTAATGGTTATTCCTTACATCTAAAGCAACCTTAGCGGATGATCGCCTTTGTGTTCCACTAACTGAGCGTCCAGAACGAGAAGCAACCTTAAAGTCAAATTTGTCCTGTCTGAAGTGGATTTACCACTTCTATGTTGTCCTTTCAGTAGTAAAGGTTCCTCTCCAACGTCGTTGATAACCCTAGCCAATTGAGCCACATTTGTCATGAGATTGAGTTCGAACTGTAGTTGGTTGCGGGGATGTTTAATTTTGTCGACTTGGGTGGTCACAATCCGTGCGGTAGAAAGCAAGGTAAAGCAAGAATTGAGGAATGGGGTTACAATGCTACAAAAGGACTATGTCGGCAAGTAAAGCTGTTTTCAAATCACCGTGGAAAAACAAGTTGGAAAAAACCGAACGAACTTAATCCTCAACCCAATACTTGCCAGTTTTTTAAATGAAAAACAGGCACTAGTTCACGTGTATTTTGAAGTTGTTTATTTTGCCTATACGGCATCAATGTTGTTCAACTTTTGTGGTTTCCAGTGTTTTTCCTCAAGCCATATTTTTTGTTTACATCTTCCACATTCTCATGTCTTTCTTTCGCCTGTCCTTGTACATCGGTGTTGGTTACCTGTATCGTTTTTTCTGTGGAGAACATCGACTACATTCAAGAGAACGAAATAAAAAGTTCTTCACTCATAATGTTGAATTTGCCTTTAAAACTGCCTATATAGAGCTTGCATCGTCGTGAGGTACTGAAAATAGCGATTAATACGTACCTACATATGTGTGGTACTAATAATGACACTTTCAGGAGTGGAACGATTTTCCCTTACGTAGACGTGGAAACACCGGTGTTCTGTTGCTGCAGTTGCTGGAAATGCTAGGAAACGAGAAAACGTGGAACGATTTGAAATATACATAGTTTTCGTCATCTGAGGGTCTTTCTGCTGCAATTAATGCTTGAATGCATTTCGCTATTATTTTTAAAACATAAAATCCTAGTAGCACAACATAACATAACATAAAATATGACGTGGCATAACATAGCATAAAATGATAAACTATAGGGAACGTCTGTCGTAGTTGCACACCTCGCGATGAGAGCACTACATTACATTACATGACATTACATTTCTTACATGGCATATCCATGTGTGTACAATGTACAAGTTTGAGTACAAGTATAAGTATTAGTAGTTATCCAGTCAACAGTTATGTTTAAGTACATGTATGTCAACATTAAACGTTACAATTTGGTGGGAAGTAAACCTCATATATTCGAGCTAGATGTCCAGGTACTCGCCAACTGCCTTTTTGTATAGAGAAAGTTTCATTGGCACTCTTTTATTTTTGCTAAACTTCAAATATTCAGAAAGTGCCCTATGAGTAAAGAAATTCTGTCGTATTACTGTCTTTTATCTGATATATGCGTCTTCAATGTTCCATCTCTTGTGATGGATTTACGCAGAACGAAAAAATCAGAAGTTGTTAATTCACAGAGACTATTTGAGATTTTATACATCATTAGAATATCGTTTCATCTTCTCCTTTTATGTAATGACTGCAAGTGGTACAATTTGTTCCTACTGCTAGGTGGTGGCATTTTTTGATATGATATGTTTGAGAAACCCACAGCTCTAATCATGAGCCTTCTTGTGAAATTGTTTCGAATTTTTTCAATCATGCTAATCAAGCATTTCTTGTAAGGATTGAATATGATAGTTCCGTACTCCATTATTGGTCTAACATATGTTTTGTAAGCATCAATCATCACCGTTGCATTTTTGGTTCGGAGGGCTTTGAAAAGATAGTGGATTATACTACTTATTCGTTAACCCACGTTGGTGCGCATTAAAGGCAGCACCCGCTCAAATCTTCATGTCTGAGATTTCGCATGATTTTGGGGTTTTCAGGACCCTAGAACTCATAGAGTGGGCGTCAATGGCGGTGGCCCATCCGCGGCCTCAAGAAGGACGTAGCGCGACCGCGCCGCGCGCGCCGAGATCGGTGTTGTCTGTTGCTGGAATGCTATTTCTAGTCATTTTCTTTCCGATTTGCTCAAAAATCCCTTAAATAGGGTAGAAAAGCTGCTACATATAGCGTAGCAGCAACAGAAAACGTCGTTCACTACGCGCGTGGCGCGGTTGCGCGGCGTACTTCTCGGGCCCGCGGACGGACCACCGCCTTTGACTTCCACTGTATCTAACGGTAAAATAGCGAGAAACTTCTGGGAAATCCGCGAAATTGGGGTATACTCTCACGTGTGCCTTCAGTGTTGTCCACTGACACTCGCGGGTCCCGTTGCACAGGCGCAGTCATCCGCGCAAGTAAGTGTGCCCAGTCTTTGTTAGCTGGCGCGTCGTCACTGTGAAAGCTCGAGCAACGGGGCTGCGTTCACGATTGCGATTTGGATTTCTTCGGAAGTAAGTCATGATTCTTTGTGTTCGTTTAACATTTATGATGCGCTGTCACTGTGAGTCACCAATAGGACTTTAACTCGGGCTTGCGAATTTCGACGGGTGCTGCGTCTGACCGTTATAGGATCGACATCCTCGATAGCGTATATTAACATCGGTTAACAAATGTGATGTGTTGCTGCTTCCGTTGCGAGGGGTGTAACCGTTATTGACGTTCCTTGCGTATTTGTGTCGTTGCGTGCTTCTCTTCCATTTCATTTGGTCTTGACTGCCACTCATGTCCATGTTTCGTCAAGGTACGATACGTAAGCGTCTCTCCATCTCATTTTTGGTTTCCCAGGTGATCTTTTCTAAGTCCACGGTCGTCATTCTGTGATTCTTCTTGCCCATCTTCCGCCATCGAGTTGGTTGGGTCCGCTTCCCATCATAAGCGTTCTTGCAGCGTTTTCTACATTCGCCTTTCGTCGCAAATACCACATAATCGCGAGATATTTATATAGCTTCAGACTGGAAATGCGAAAATAGGAACTTTTTTTTCGCAGTCGAGCCCTGAGGAATTCGCCGTCTGGGATTCGCGGGAACGGTTCCGCATTGGGAGAGCTATACGAAAAGAATTGCATTACATCACTTCCTTATTAAGAGCGTTCCAAGATTTCATTTCTATGCTTAACGTGCAGGGGTATATTCTTATTGAGTAAGTCGGCAGCAGCGCTCATGAGGTCTTTCCCTTTTTCCATGCTAAAAAACACTCACATATAAAGTGGTGCTGCTCTAAATTTAACGACATGCACGACAAAAAAGTGCAGCATAAGACGTTTTTGCTAGCTGTGGCAATCTCCGCCAAAACTCACGCCCAGCATGCCCTGTGGGGGCTTCTCTTATTAGCATTTCAGAGCTTCCTTTCCATTGATTCCTTTATTTTCAAGCAATAAAATAAAGGCACTGCGATTCTTCCTGTTTCTGCCGCTCAAGGAGTACAAGGCGTATCGGCTTTGTACTTGTACTTCATCCAGAAAGAATTCGACTTTGAACAGATCAAAAAATTCGGACTTCCAAAAAATGGGGACTAGTAAATCCTTGCAGAACGATAAGCAGGGACTTATATGGAGCGTTCCTCTTTCGAACATTCGGACTTTTTGGATCCGGTTCTTACTTAAAAACCGTAATTTTTTATCTGTTCGGGTTGCCCAACAAACCATGCGCTTTCGTTGTGTGCCTCGACGAAATGCTGGCACAATTTAGCAAAAACTCATGTTGTCCTTCGATTGACACCTATTCGTATTAGGTTGTGTTATAAAAAGTTGCATCATCCACTCTGATGCTGCACCTCGGCAAGCTGCACTTCTGCAACCCCACTCGATGATTGAGATGTTTAAGATATTTCCAAGTATGTATCTTCCATAACTGAGCAATGCTAGCGCTATCATTGCAAAGTGCAGTTGTCCTGCTACTCTCTGGATTCTGTTCGTCTATTCTGCGGCTGTCGGCTGGTTCTGCAAAGAATAGGGCGGTGACTTGACTTGTGTCATATCGCCTTTCCTAACTTCCTGTACGAGTCTGTTGCTGTCCGCAGTCACGCAATTACTCTGCACTTCATTTTCCATGTAGAAAAGTCTTGTTATTGGTTTTTTTCCAGGATATTGTGGGTAATGACAACCATATACCGCAGAATATGCCATGATCGCATTATCGTATGGGTTCCCTTATCATCCAGGTAGGATTTATCCCTATATTTAACTTTAGTTGAACACAGATAACTCATTTTCTCAGTGTGTACTATGTGCCGACTGCCTTATTCACAGACTTATCTTGTAATGGAGCCTATTCTCACGTGAAAGTGAATGACTCACCCTCATCTGGCGGGCGCTAAGGGTTCCGATGAGGACTACACAGATTCCATGAGTTCACCAGCCTCGCAGTTTCCAATGAGAAGAATCACCCAGCCCATTCGGTTAGCAGCGTTTGAACATATTTCGCCGAAATTGCAATTCAATGTCTTTTGTGGAAGTCTTTGAAAAATATGATCATTTGTTGTTTATGTGACTGCTCCTAAAAAAGAGCCGGATAACCGTACCGTGGATGATTTGAAGACGGTTACAGTCGGTAGTCCATAGTGTTCAATGATCGCTATGCTCTTCAATTGGCCTTCCCAACTTTGCCATCACAAAGAATGGGCGATTTAATTTTCCTCATGCTCCTTCATGTGCCACCTCATAGCGGTGAAGGGGTGAACGCCGACCGGATCCGTCCGGGAAAGCGGCTAACGGCACACCGGCCACGCAGCCCGCGCACCTCGCGCGTGAATGAGCGGCTCTGCGCCTAGCCCCAGCACGGCGAAGCCGGAGTAACGAGGCCACAAGTCATCGCTCCCACAACTTCAAGCACTCGCCTTAGTCCCCTGCAGGCTGTTCCGGCCCAGTCAGGTAGCGCTGGATCCGCACACAGCTGGAGGCGAAGAAATCACAGGGCCGTAGGCTACCATAGGAAACGGACACGAGTGAGCCATCTGATTGCTTGCACATACAACTGTCGCAGCGTCAGTTCGGCCGCTCAGCTATCGGCTTTAATTGAGGAAGCACAACGGATTAAGTACGACGTCATTGGATTGAGCGAAACGAAACGGAAGGAGCCTCTGACGTGCACATGAAACAACGACACCGCTGTTTTTCTCGGAGCTCGTAAAACTGGTTCGACGTCGGGAGGAGTGGGCTTCATCGTGGCGCCAAACTTCGCCAGAAACATCACAAGTGCCACATTTTATGGGCATCGACTTGCTGTACTCACAGCATCACTCTCAAAGGACATCGATGTCTCCATTATCCAGGCCTACGTTCCTACGGCAGATAGGGATGAAGAAGAACACGATGAGTTCTACAGCGACCCTGGCGATCTTGTTCGTTCCCAGAAGAGCACCTTTATTATGGTAATGGGTGACTTCAACGCCCGCATAGGACCACAGAAGGTTGGAGAAGTATTTATCGGACCGAACTCGGCAGAGCAAAGGAACGAGGCTGGAGAAAGACTCGCAAA
>KN729277.1:0-12382 GCA_000816745.1 Ancylostoma duodenale
GAGTTACGTACGAAAAAGTTGCAAATTTTGATTTTTGCCTTGATTTAAAGGGGTTTCCAGCCACTTTTGTCATGTTAAGATATGTTAAATAACCGAAAGTTGTTTACACCCCTATTGGAATGAGTGATACTAGCCTGTGATTACAAGACCGTATAAAAGGGAAAAGGTGGGTATGATGCGGCTAGAAGGAAGATGATGAGCCAGGAGGAGAAGGAATAGTACGAATGATGGGCCCGTAGTAATCCTTCATCCGACCACTCAATGCCGAGTTGAGCGGTTGGACGAGTTTTCCAAAATGGAACCACATTGAATCGACTACTGATTGATTGGATTCCCAAATTTCAAGATATGTCTCCTTTTCCCACCCCTGGGCGCCGTCGCGAATTAACGCGCAAGTGTCCAGCGGTGTGAAATTGAAATCTTCGCAGAAATCCATTCATGGGGCACTTGGACCCAAAAGCGGATGACATGCTGTGCAAGCGACTTTGTTGATACCACATCCCGTCCGTGTTCGGTTCGTCTCATTAGTATCTGGCCGGAACGAACTCCTCCATCGTTTATATACCGATGCCAGGCGTTACCGGTTCAGAACATGTAAGTTCGAAAAAATTTAGCCAGTTACGCGAAGCGCTTCATGTTAATCGGTCATTATGCACGTCAACTTAGAGTTGAGCATAAGTAGCTCGAGAGGTGCTTATCGGCCTCTCCTATGCTGGCAACGCTACTTCTTCGATTCTGTGACCAGTTAACTTAGAGTTGACAACTTGCTCAACACCGAGTTCATTTTTCTACTCTACTCCGATGATATCACCATCAACTCGGTGTTCAGCTTCATATCTTGATACATATGAGATCAATGGACATTGAACTGACCCAGCTGAACCCTGAGTTGACGTTTCAGTTGAGTTCACCTGAAGTTTAGGGGGGTTTACTACGAGCCATAGTTGTGCCAGCATGAACGTTAGGGGAAAGGTAGGAAAAGTGCTATTGCTATGGAAGAGATGCGCCGGCGTCCATTAGCCGGGGAAGATGCCACTGGACGGGTCCACTGATGCGAGAGTGGTGCGCCGATGTCCAGTAGTGGTTAACATAATACTGGACTGGTCCACAAGTGCGAGAGTGATGGTTGGAGTACAGTAATTGGTTTCACTCGAAAGCGTGGCGAGCGAAGCGAGCATAAAAGAAGCCTGAGAGCCCGGCATAAGCCGGACGATCGGGCTGGTGTTATAAATAACAGTGACGTGAACAATGAAGACAGCAAACAAAAAGGCAAAAACATACACATGCTGCAATTTGACCTTCCAAATATCTTAAAATCTTCAGATGAGCTTCGTCCTGGGCAGACTTCGCGGATCTTCGCCACTACTTCATACGTTGTTCTTAGTTTGATATGGCGTTGTTCTTCGCTTGGAAAGCAAGAATTCAGAGCAAACAACAACACCACATCACAGTTAAGAACAATGAAAAAATAGCAATGCAACCTAAGCAACTCAAGAAATTCTAGCGATTGGGAGGTTCAATTCTAGCGATTGGGAGGTTCAAGCCTATGAGTCAAGTCAGTTTTTAATAACTCGAAAAGCCGTTGTTTCCTTGCTGTTAATCTTTAGCTGATACCTCCTGATTGCTCGAGCTTCCGTGATCTTCCTATGATGGAGGTTCTCGAACTGACAAACCTTGAATTTTGGTATGGAATCTCAGGCGTATACCGTAGTACGGTGCCGGGAGAAGCTGTTGTTCGGGTAAGCTTGTTGAGAGTGAGTACTTGACGATGCTTGTCCAACACCTTTCTCAACGATCTTCCGCTTTCTACACCGTACCGCTCAAGTGACAGATGATCGGTTTGATTATTCCTTCTCCCTCTCGGTGCTGTTGTCGTTGTGTAATAATTATACAGTTTCCTAAACTTTGAAACATGAAGCTTCTTGTCACCTTCAATTGAATTTAGGTGGAGGCGGAGAATGAAACATATGCGAGCGCTTGGGCATAGCCCTTCAAATACTGGCAGCTTGATATCTTCAGGGGTATGATATGGCTCTGATCTTCCTCGTATACCAGCGCGGATGTCAACACACAGTCTGAGGGATGACTCATTTCTCCTACCTATTTGGCACGGTTATGGTGGAGCCAGCAGATCAACACGTAGACGTCTCCACTTACAAAGAAAAAGAGGTGACTGTTTACGTTTTGGTTGTCCGAGGTTTCTGGTCCAGCTGAAGACAAATTTTGGACTAATGAAAGAGAAGATGAGAACTTTTCTATTACAGAATCGCGAGAGAGGCTACGACTATCATGGGCGAATCTACTTAACAAAAATCCGAGATTCCGAGGCAGGAGGTCTTCACAGCGTGAAAAACGAGGATTATTTCCACGGGTTTCTCCCCAAAGAGCAGGTTGCAACAACTAGCAAGCACAGATAAAATGCATGAAACATGTAAAATTCTGTTCCGCTATTATTTAGTCTGCAACTCAAAACCTCTGCCCCTTCTAAATTTCTTGGGTGTGAACACGTGATAAATTACTCTAAACCTTCGTACCACGGTGTGCCCACCGTTATCCCATGGTTAGTTTTCGGCCCGTCAACCATTGGCAAACAGTGGGGCCACCGCGTGCTATTCGTGGGGGACCTGAGGGATTTCCGTGGGGAAACGGAGGTATCTCCAGGGATTTTCCAGGGGCCAATCTTGGTATTTCCGGGGATTGATCAGGGTACTTCCAGGGGTTAATCGGGGTAATTCAGTGCGTTGATTGGGGGTCATCATGTTCTTCCGCTCACATTCTCATCGTGTCCTGATCGCCTTTTCCTGGATAAACACCACATAACAGCATACCGATTTATTTCCAACACCAGTCTGGCCGTCCGTCTTACGCCGGACTTCCAGACTTCTACTGAGATGCTCGCTTCGCTCGCATACTTCAAAGTGAAAGTCATGAAAACTTTTTAAGGGACACAAACCTATATCCTCCCAAGTTGACCCGACATTCTCTTAAAGATCTTTTGAAACCGCAATGGGTAGCCTTTAGTTAGCCCCAATGCCCTTTGGTTGGCCCTAGGGGCTATGAATAATTAGATGCAACCGATTCATTGCAAATGATCCCTTTAAATGGTTTAGGTTTAGCTGGTAGTTGTGCCAATTCAAGAGATAAGGGTCTACCGGTGTATAAAAACAGAATGAAGGGTAAGGTCGACTCAGACACGAATGGAACGGAATGAGGAAAGGGAATTGAAGAAAAGTAATATACATCTGAGTCGCAGAAGGGATAAGCCGGAGAGCCAGTGCCGGCACACGACTCATCCAGAAATGAGTCCGACTCAAGGCGCTCACACTTTTTGACGCCGGAGCCCCCCTCCTCCCCCCCCCCCCGTCACGGCGTTGGACCCGTCTCGTTACGTTTCCCCTCTTCTGGGCGCCAGAGCACCATTATCACAGCGGACCCGTCTCTTCCCCACTTTGGGAGCCGGCGCATCTTTATCACAGCCGTGGACCCGTCTCCCGCCATTTTGGGCGCCAGCGCACCCTTAACACGGCAGTGGACCCGTCTCCCCCCACTTTGGGCGCCGCAGCACCCTTATCACAGCCGTGGACCCGTCTCCCCCCCCCACTTTGGGCGCTGGCGCACCCTTCTTCCATCGTTGGACCCGATGAACATCACCCGACCTTCTGCCCATTCTCTTCCTTACCTCACTCCACCACATCACCTCCGATCCTAGCCTTTTATATGATCTCACAATCACCATCACTGACCAATCATAGAATATCGCGACACACAGACAACCACACACACTTTCACACACACACACTTACTGACAAACAGACTAAGCGCTTTATTATAAGTCATGATCATAATGATATTGGCATTTAAAAAACAATACAATCATGAAAGCAACAGAACAGTAATGTTTCGCGATTGGAGCAAAACCAAGGACTTATTTCCCTGCGGCCTGAACCTGAGCATGATCTTCATCCTTTTGGAACGAACATTTCGAAGGTTATCTGCTCACGTGATTGGACAGGCCCCCTTCTTTGTGAAGAAGTCAGGACGGATGTACGATATTTGAGCATTCGCCACTCAATTATTCCTTTTCAAGCAATTAGTTACGATATACGTCAACTGATTACTGCTAAGAATACCTAAAAGGGCTAGTACTGAAGTAAGTACTGAAACAAAACCCCTACTTAAGCAGCCAAGAAGGGTTTGCGGCATACTTTTGCTACAATCCCTTTCATAATAAATGATGAGCAGTGCGTTAATTGTGAAGCGCCTTTTTGTCACCGGGGGACTTGTAACCTTAGCGAATAGCGATTTTTTCTGTTTGAAATAGAAATCTGTGCGGTAATAGTGAAGATTCATAAAAAGAGGGCTTGAAACGAAAAAAAAGGAGGGCAAACATCTCCAACAATGATTTCCTGCTTTGAAAAAATAAAGAAGCGCACTGCCTAACAAGCAGCATTCTCTGATAACTATATGGCAAATTCAACTGAACTTGCTGAGCCACGCCCCCAAGAAATGGATGGCAGACATTGCTGCATGTGAAGAAGTGTTGCATTCCGACTGCTGCAAGCAACAGACCCCGTGTTTCGGCTTGGTTGAGAGGCTAGCTGCTGACTCGATTAACTGGGGTGTAGTTCAACATGCGCTGCGCCCCTCATGTCCTGCGTTTTTCCATCTTGTTGTCGCGTGAGATCCCTCCTCCTGGGAGGTGTATACAAGGCAGCCGTTGGACGCCAGAGCTCAGTCATCTTACCAGTTCGAGATGAGGAAAGCCCTGCAGGACTCGTCTGGCCGGTTGAGGCCTGGGTAGCAGCATGGCCCAGCGCAGAAATCGGTCAGGAGGGATGCGTAGGTTCCGTACGCGTGTGGGTGCGTCGCGGGTGAGACGGCTCCAGCACGTCATCCAAGTAAGCATGCGTTTACCCATGTCTGCTGTTGGAACACCTAGATCTGAGATTCATCCATATTGAGCTGCTATCGGAGGTTTATGCATGTAGAAGTGGTTATACCGTAACTGCTCAGGAATGACATCATGGGATGTGCTGAATGACGGTTTTGTGATCAGCGCAACAATTAACCCTCTACATTACGCAAAATCTTCCAGGAGCGCACATCTCAACCTTCAATCTCGAAATTTCACGTTTTCAAACCTAAGCAAAAATTTCATTTGAAATACTTTTTAGCGTTTATTCGTAGTTACTGGTAAGCAAGAGTTCTCCAGAATTTTAATAATCCCCCCGTCGTAACTGTGCGTGGCTGCCAACAGAAGCAGTGTAGTACCCATTATACTTGCAACCGAATCGAATAATCATTCGGGTATTCGAATAAATTATTCGAATCGAATCATTCGAAAATTCGAATATTCGAAGATTCCTTTTTTCGAATATATTCGAAATTTGAATATCCGAGAAAGTAAGCTCTCGAATATATTCAATTATTCGAATATTTTTTCTCGAAGTCCCCGTTATTCGAATGCGTCACCCGAATATTCGATATTCTAACAATGTGAAATGGTTGGAGACGTTTGTCTTATTTGTTTGCCTTTGAACCAAAAGAAGGCGCCCTGTATGCGCAGACAGTGTGGTTCCACAATTTTGTTCTGAAGTTAACATCATGCAACGCCTTTCTGTGCATTTCTTCCTAAGCAATTCCAACGTTCTCGTAAAAGAAATTTGACTGATCGAGATGACCGGCGTGTCCGGGACAATACATGGTGCGGCTTATGTTCCCGGACAAGAACTTTTCTTTATATATCATGTGAGGACGATCAGGCCGGAGCGAATTTTATCATGATAACGTTAGTTAGGACACCTAAAAACATATTACGGCTGATGCCCAGTCTGATTAGTTTTAGAATCATCACAAGCCTACAAGCAGCTTGCCGGATTTCGCGAAAAGGCCGCGATGTATTTGACAGGGATTTCACGCGAGCAATGGATCAGAGGGAGTTTGGGAGGATAGAGAAATTCTGTAGGATTCAAATAGGTTGCGTTTGGTGGCTATACCTTCCTTTCCTAAGAACTAGGGAACAGCTCCCTGCCCATGATCAAAAGTGGTCTTGTCTTCGTAGCCTGGCACTCCCCTCGCGAATCTTGTAGAGACGGTAGGCGCATGGAGTGCCTGGAATAGGGGACCCGAATGTTAGGTCCATTGGCCCTCGCGGTCCTTCGATAAGGCATAAATATGAAATCAAAATTTTTGTCCGAGAACATAAGCCGCACCATGTATATATCTTCTTTGAACTCATGAGACCGCTGATGAGCGACTGTTTCGAGCACAACTTGTCTTACTTAGCTTCCTTATACCATAGCTCGCTTAAGGAGTTTTGGTTGTCTTTCGAGCACTAAATAAATGCTAGAGAAGACAGATGTCGATACTATTATTTTTCATGGAGGCAATACTCCATCTCGTAGTCTTGAAAGTTAAGCAAACTATTAGTTTAACAAGAATTGCTTACAACATCTTTGAAGACCGGGAATAACTCTTTCGAATCTGTATGACTCATAGCCAAAAGATGACACATACAGTGAGCGTCGATGGTGGTGCGTTTCCCGCGGACACGGCAAGCATAAGGTGTCGCGCGGACGCGCTGCATGCCAGGGATATGCGTAATAAGAAATTTGGATTTTCGTGAATCGTAGTAAAAAAATGCGGAAAATGAACGCAGGTCGCAATTCGTAAATTGTAAATCGTAATTACGCACATCTGTGATACCTACCGTGTCAGCGGAAAACGCAGCGCAATCGACGCCATCTCATCAGAGTTTTTTTTTAATATTTTTAAAATCACAACTGATGATAACTGCCAAAAAAACTGACTATCAAGAAAACCCTAGGCATAGCTTGTTATCGAGGATTTCAACACGAGCGGCGCTGTAGTGCCGCGTGTTTACCGAGTACCTATTAAAACGATACATTTGAAGTTCTCGAGTTACATCACATCTTTGGCCTCAAAATGTGATGTAGATTGGGTTCGTAGTGTACTCAACCTTCCAATCTAGAACCTTCATTCGAATGACTTATTGGATTAATTCATTCGAATAATTATTCCAATTTCGAATATTCGAAAAAACCGGTTTTCGAACATATTTGAAGATTCGAATACTCGAAATTTCCGTTTTCTGAATATATTCGAAATTTGAGTATTCGAAAAAGGCAATTTTCTTTCGTGTTGGGCATTAACTTTGCGCTCCGTTGGATCTAAGTTTCACAGATTAATAATGAAAATACAAATTCTCAATGCTTATTCAATATAGCTCTGTACCCACATTTTTTTTCAGACGTATGACTTGCTGACTAGAGTTGGCGACTTCTTGGTGAGACAGGCAGTCAGAGTAGAAGCGAAGTCGTTTGCAGCCGTACGCATTGCTTCTTTCTTTGGACCATACATCTACAAGGATCATTTCTTGCAGGAGCACTTCATCATCACGGTGCGGAAAAGAGAACAATCTTACCTGGAGGTACAGAGATTTTGTTAGACTTTTCACATGATGATGGTTTAAAAGTAGCAAAACACAATCGGTGACGACATTGCGTTAAGAGCAGCACCCGTCGACATTAACATACATTGGCAGCACTTCACAGATGCTCAATGAACTCTAAGAATCATATCTTTCCTGCGAAGAAATCCAAATCGAAGTCGCGAACCCACCTGCCTTTCGCGAGCACAACTCCCTCGCATACGCCAAAGCACACTCGCATCGGTCCTCTCGTACTATTGCGAACGCGTTCCGCGTGGCGGGACAGACGAATGTCAAACGAAGCGCGCTTAGACGCAGGGGAGATAGCACACCGATTTCATGAGTTTCTCGCGTGTTTAGCGCCATTTTACTGTTGCATATGAGTTCTAGGTCCAAAAAAAAACACTCTGAAATTCAGAAAAATCTCGAACACGGCTATTTGAGCGGGTCCTGCCTTTAAATACCCAGAATCACTTCTATGACGCTTTTTTCAAAAGCGTGTACATCTTGTTTGAGGAAGATGTCGGACGAAATCCCATTGAGTTCACAAGATGTCCGCTGGGTAAAAACTCCATACAGTACTGAAAACAACCTAAGAGGTGAAAAAGAGGTGAATGATTGCTACACGCAAAGGTTTCGGCTCCTAGAAAACTTCGAATCTCAATTTCATTCTAATTTCGCAAAAAGATTCCTGGAACTAAAGAAATACAAACCCTTAAATCACAGCGCGATGTAAACATTGATCTTCATCTCTTTCTTTCAATTTTTTCTTCAAATTTTCTAGGTTTGCGTGGAACTATTCGCTAAGGCGGATTCTTGTTGGTGCCGCGCCCTATTGGCACTTCCTAATCAACTTCTTTTCGCGCGAAGCAAAGGAAGTATGCATTTTACAAGATGGTCTCGAGAAAGGGCTCTGGAAGTCACCGCCCACCTCAGAATCGTTTTTGAGATCTTCCCGTGAAAACAGTCTCGAGTACTGACTGCTGATCACAGTGATATATGAGATTCCATGAAAACAACCGAAACAAACCCGTTTTCAAGTCCCGATTATTGAGCAGCCTGTGGGCGGACCACTGCAGAAACACAGTTTTCACCTCATGTACGTTTTTGCTCGCCACGCATGGAGGGCAGTTTCAATCACCAGCTCCTGCTGATTTTTTTACGCGAAAATTTCAAAAATGAACCCGAGGTGGGCTTTGCCTTGAAGTTCAGGGGCAATATATTTGGTGAAGGAGAATGACTGCATATGTAATATGTATACACTTTTCGGGAAGAGTTTCTGCCATCAATGGAAAGCGTAGTAAGCAAGCGGGTGACGCTCATCGGTCGACACTGCACTGTCGGTATGAAGCATAGTTCACCATATTGTGCTGTCTTTCCGACATCGTTGGAAGCGCTGGAAGCAAGGGCCTCATATAGACTGTCACAGATTGCCTCCCTTAGTGTTTCGTAGAGAATGACGATGCTATGCTACGAACAAGTGCTCGTGGAGTTTCGGCGATTCCTATCTCAAATTTACCCGTTACTTTGTAAAAAAGTACTGACGATTGATATGATGGACCAGCACAGGCAAATCGAAGCGTCCATGGTTGAATAGTTTCGCAAAGATTACATCATGCATTCTTTCAGGAAGAACCTCGAAACAAAAATGAAGAAGAAATGGAGGTAAAATGATATTAATGTTTGCATTCCTTCAACATTCCATCATTTTTATACAGGAAGCGAAAAAGCAGCGTGATGAGAATGAGCTTAGACATATACCCATAAAATATAGCCGACGCGCAAAACTATACTACGTCAGACTATATGGTTTCAAATGGGTGTCAGGTGAGAGGATTGTACAGTGCTACTTCAAACTCTATTGGCTTTATATGTACAGTGACGACCTAATATATACATATAATACAGGCTTGATAGAATATCACAGAAGAAATAAAGTAGCCTTTGACGAGGATGGAACGATCATCAAGCGAGCTATTAAACGAGCGGAGTGGCAATTGAATCACGAGCAGATTGTCAAGTAAGAATACATTATATAATAGTAAACATAGTAGTACGATTTATATTTACTAGGTCATATTTAAATAAGACATCTGTCCACAACGGAACATCCCTTGTCAGCTCCGCCACAGCACCCAAGATGCTGTGGTGTGGTTCAACCCATCCAATATTTTTTCGAGTGCTTTCCCGAGTAATCCAAATTCCGGAAAGGCTACGAAGAGGCCCTGGTCTCGGGTATCACCGAAGCCTACTAACCCTACTGATTGAGACCCAAGCAAGTGGTCAATCGGTGAATTCATTAGAATCTGGAATATGTTTTTGGCTCGAGTCCTGAATCAAACATAACTTGTGGGCCGGAGCACTGTTCAGGTAATATGTTGCGAAAGGACATCTGAACTGAGTTCAACTTCAAGGCAAAACTATCTTCTTCAGAGGAGAAACGAGCGTTGTTACCATATTTTTAGCCCACCCTGTATGCACAAAGCAAGAACAAGAGTTTGACTGACGCATGCACCCCGTTCTTTTATTTTTCCTTCAAACAATTAGAGTGAATGTTAGCATGTATGGTCTGCTAGCTCATAGAGGGTCCATGGTGCGACTTTGCCTGCAAATACGACCGCACTGGTTTCATCGATGGGAAGACGCCGCAGAAGAGTCTGCAAGGAGATTCTAGCAAATGGCAGTGTAGAAACATCAAAATGGAAGGAATAACACCAAAAACATATAAAGAAAATGTAAAGCCCCGATTGGTTGGCCGACACTGTGATAAGGTCGTAGGGACAAAGTCCTCTCCGAGCTTACAATCTGTACAGTGAGCATCTGTGGAACTGATATCTTTGCGGAATTGAGGACGGTGTACCATTCTGGACTGCCAATTTTGTGACGTCACGTTTGGAGATCTTTTCTGGTGTTGGATTAGAGCTTCAGGAGCTGGGGAAGATAAGGCCCATACAGCAAAATTCCTAGAAGAAAGAGAAAGAGAAGTGGTAGACCGTTTGCCAGTCAAACTATCGAAATTTAAAACAGTGTCTGCGTTTCCAAGTCTTGGAATAGGATTTTGGCCGGTTTTGACCGTGCAGAGTATGAGTCTTTGACCATTTTAAGCTGTTTTTCTAGTGAAACATCTTCAACTTCTTGGATTAAATAATAGCCATAGGTTAAGATTTATGGACTGCTTTGGAATAGCAGCATGGACTAAATCGTAGAGCAAGAATTCCAGAAAAAAAGCAAGGAAAATGCTTCAAAAAGTCCTTGTCTGCGTTTCTCTAAAGCGAAAGCAATTGAACTAGTGCAGTAGAATCAGTAGAATAGTAGAACAGTAGAATCATGAGTGATTTTTAGGTTAAATTCGAAGGAGTTTTTTTCAACCGATTTGCATGCGGTCTTCTTGGAAAATGACATGGGAAATTGAAAATGCATTGCCTATGATTTTTCTGGTGCTTCTTTCCTCCAAGCTGCAGCAGACACCATTCAGACCAACTGAAAAGTAGAGCAGGATTTCCTACGAGTCATTACCATATCTGGTTGTCATACGAAATCGAAGCGGAATTGTGGACTTTTGGAAAAAAGTGACAGAATTTTTGTACTAGTCTTCTTTTTCTTCCTAGCGTTTCTCTCATGTAGTCGCGGGGTCGACTATACTGCACTTCTTCTTCCACTTGTTCCGATTATTCGCGTACCTTGTAGTCAGTTGCATTTCAGCCATATCGGCCTCCACACGATCAGCCCAGCGAGTCATAGGCCTTCCGCATGGCCTAGTGACTTCGATGTCTAGGTTGAGTGCAGTTTTGACTACAGACCCATCTTCTCTACGCTGCACGTGTCCGAAAGAATGCAAACGTGCTTCTCTCGTTTTATCCGTCATCGGTGCGACCTCAAAAGGTGCAGCGAACCACCTCATTGGATACATTGTCTTCTAACATCACCCTCAATGACTACCTTAACATTGACATATCCACTGTGTGCAAGACTTGCTTGGTAACCTTCGTGGCTGCCCAGTACGCCGTTCCATAAATGGCGAACAGCCTTACATCGTCTGTTAGACTTTGGACTTGAGTCGGATTGGCATTTTCTTCTCACACAACATGCCCGTTGTCATTCTTCATTCATCCTCGCGACGTTGGCACGTACATGAGCGCCAGGAGTGGATATCGCCTGTGAAAGCGATTCTTGATACGAGATATTTGAAGCACTCAGATCGTTGCCGTCGACGCGGAAGTTCCGCCTTCTATCTTTGCTCCACATATTCAGTTTTTGCAATGTTCAGCCGTAATCCATAGCATTTTAGGCGATCTTTCCATGGCTGTACTTCTGCCTGTAGTTCGTCCATCTTCCCTGTGGCTAGGATCACATCGTCGGCACATAGCAGATACTGCGGCTTCTGGATATCCCTGGTGATTGAGTCCACGCAGAATATGAACAGTAGCGATGAGGGTGCCGACCCCTGATGTGCTCTGCCACCTAGCAGTAAGACTTCTTCATCCTCGATCGAATGGACATACTGCTCGAGGTAAAACGAGTCCTTCTCTTCGGCTGTACAGTCCATTTGTGGTGCGTATGCGGAGATTATTCGCATCATGGTTTTGCCGGTATCCACTTTTACGGCCATCAAGCGATCCGAGATGCATTCTATGGCAGTGACGTGGTTCCGGAAGCCTCGCTGATCTGATATAATACATCGAATTCTTTCTGCTCCGATGTTCCATGATACATGAGTCTGTATCCGTCACCAATCCCCACACATCGGCTGCTCAGACTGCTTGCAAGCTAATGACTCCTAGCCATAAGTGTTCCGACAACATGGCAAGGTGGTGACCGTGTATGCTGTTACACACGCTGGCGGACTAACGTCTTTACACTGCCGCTATAGTCCTCGAGGACCTTAGCACCTTGCGTCGCTGTCGCTGGCGACTGCGGCCGCCAATATTGGCG
>KN729279.1:0-16577 GCA_000816745.1 Ancylostoma duodenale
TGGATTGTTCACTGTTCCTTTTTTAAAATTTATTTTGTGGTTTGCTTTTCAATTTCTCGCATTGAGCCTGTGGATATAAGCGATGTGCTGTAATTGCATTCGCTTTTATCAACGTTTTCTTCCATACTACCAACACCCTTTCAAAAAAATGTCTTCCATACTACCAACACCCTTTCAAAAAAACGAGGGTGAAGAGCCAAAACTGATTCGCGTGCTCCCCTCTGTCCTCACGGTTTTCGCCCTAGGTTCCTTCTTTTATGCACAACTTTTCATAATTTGCCCTTTCCAGAAAGAGCCTGTCACTATGGGTGACTTTCGAAAATGTGAAGGTTTAAATTTCTACGAAAGATAGTTACGAGACAAAGTGAATGCGACTCCTGTATTTAGCACATCAAATCATTCTCTTGTACGGAAATGTAAGGCAAATATGGTAAATTTCGCGACTAGTTTCGAAAGGCTTGGTCCCCTAAGGTGGAATCTTGCCGTATTTTCATAGTTTCTTTGTTTTTTTTTTTTAACATGACTTGTGCGTAATGATGATTTCCACAGATGCGCTCTTTCTTGTTTTACCGGATTCATACGTGCTCATTTACTAATGCGTACTTGATCTTTTTGCAAGAGAACAATTCTTATTTTACAGCTCTTTCGTGAGCATTGTGATTGGAAGAAAATAATTCTACCTGTTTTTCTTGCTTGTATTTCTTCATACTCTGTCTAGGAATAATTGTGAACAGTCGAACATAGTTTATTCTCTTCCTCAGGCTCATGATGTCGTCAAATGAACTTAAAACTTATTTGGACTGATTTAGTATCCATCTTGCTGTTTCTCTTACTGGTGGTTCCTTTACAGATATTAAAAGATTTCCCAGAAGGCCACGAGTTCGGTATCGACTACAAATCCTGGACTGTTGGCCCGAAATTCATGGGTTTAAAGATGATACCTGCTGGAGTTCATTTCGTTTATTGCAGTGTTAAAGGCGCTCCGCGGATAGGTGAGGATTTCAAGGTTTACGTCGAACTTTTTACATGATCCATAATTTATTGAGATTAGATGTCTTATTTGCAGGCTTCTTCCACAATTTCAAATCCGAAGAAATTGTTGTGAAGAAATGGGATAAACAAAAAGAAACATTCTCGGATGAAGTTATATCAGATGAAGAGGCAAGTCCTACATGTTTTCTTCCTATGAAATATCACAAAGTTTCCTGCAGTGATCTTCGAATTGCGATGAAGAGTTCTTTCTGTACTGAGCACAAAATTGCACTGTCCAACTGTAACATCAATCGAAGCTCAGATTTGTTACCTGACTTAGCTTAGATTCTTAGCTTACCCTACACTTTACTTATTGGACAGTAAGTGAGCATCAGTTCATTTCTGGCCACAGCAATAAGTATAGTTCTGTTCATTTTTTTCTACCGTCTAAGAGGTGTTAAATTATGGAGGAAAATGTCATTTGATGTGAATGCCTTATGAATATCATTGGCTAAGTTTAATTACTTGGTACGAAGTCAATAATAATAGGTATACTTACCCCACATGTCGGGACCGTTTGTACGCTAATTTTGAACCAAAATCACATATGCCTCATACGGGAGTTTTGTGTCGAATCAAGTGCCATTTCATGTAAAGATTTCGGAGAGAAAGCAGCATCAAAAGATTTAGCTCACAAGAGCCTACTCTTAATCGCAGGTTAAAAGTTGTGTTGTTGGAGTGTAGCATACTTTTACTTCCATTTCTAAATACATTTAGGTCAACCGGTTCAGGCTAAATCTAAAGAATATAGACTCGACATTGGGTCCTTATCCTTTTGAAAACTATAGGAGTTGGTACGCTTTGACGGACTTCATTAATGGACAGACAGTAGAAAGGTGGGTTGTTTTGCACCTACATGTTTTCTTCTTTTGAGGTTCCTCTACTTTAGGCTTAACCCATTGAAAGGTAAAATATCAGCACAAGCCGAACTTGTCAGTATGGAGACGTGTCTAATGGAGAATGAAGAGGTGTGTTTTGTGTGTATTTTTGAACATACATTTTTTCTCTACCTCCGCTTTTCTTGAACGTTTAGCTTAATGCAACTGTTGGATGCAGCAACAGTGTGGATCGTGAGCACCCAGTTCGTACTCGATTTGTTGACCAACAAGGCTTGCCAATTATGAAGATTAGAGATGGATATGAAATCCGATTTCTGGCCATTCCTCAACTGAACGTGAGTATATTTTCTCTGACTATTGTTGTTCTAGAGTCTGGATGGTGAAGTAACTCTTTCGTCTTTATCAGCAGTTATAGAAGTAGTGGGAGGGTCATGAAATCTTTATTGCATCACCTATCATCCAATTTCTATCTCATAACTCTCTTTAAATTTGCTCTACTTTTACTTGTTGTTGGTTATGGTTATTTCCTATTTGTTCTGCAGCATTTTATTCTTTCTTCACGTGTGTGATGCACATGTAATAGATGACAGTGACATGAATTTTTCAGTTTATTTTTATAATTTCAATTTTAGGCGAACGAGAATCGTGTTGGTATTGACTATACGGATCGTTTGGAGCGTGTTATACGACAACTAGACGGTGACTGGAAACAGTTACTTGCCGAAGTACAATTTGCGTTTGCGTGCTTCTTGATTGGTCAGGTTAGTTTGGTTTCACGAATTTTTATCAAAGTATACGAATAGGTTTTCTAAACTAGTAGCTTATGATGTGATTTTGTCAGACTTTTTTCATTGTACCTCCTTTCCGCTTCACTATAAAACCTTCAGGACTTGTCCATGGATGGAAAACTTACGTATTACTTTATATATATATGCACGAGTCTGTACTATTTTGATTTTTTCGGCTGTAAAATATCCAAGACAGAAGGAAATCATAAATTTTGATTTTTCTCTGGATGCATTTAAACTGGGTTGTCTACACTTTCTAAATGACAGCACCGCTTTTTCCCACTGTGTAGGTGTTGAAACTCCGTTGTAGGGAGGACAACATTGAAGTGGTGGTTACAGGTCTAAGCCTATGGGATAGCCTAACCGTTATGAGGTTTATGGAGGATTGGCAGTAGTCGAGAGGGTTAGAATTCATTACCTATGGTCCTTTAGAGCACGTTCTCCTTGCAAACCTCGTTTATTCTTCTGAACACCACAATTCCTTCAGATGAATCTTAGTTTCTCTTTCAACGATTGACATGGTTGATGTGCGGATTGGTCACCTTTAGTGCATAGACATGAAGGTCAACCTTTCTGACGAATTGTAGAGATACAGTGTTGTCTGTTGCATTTTGAAATATACAGTTTTTAACCGAATATCCTATTTGGCTCATCAATTTGTTCCATGGTAAGTATGCAAGGAACTAAAAATTAGAAGCTTTCTGGTTGGTTCTTGAATTGCATCACAATCCGGAAAATCTATTATTCGAATTACTCCGTTTGGGTTTGATGTTCTGAGGGTGCTGACAGCACTGTATATCTACTAATAGGACTCTAATCCGTCATCATTACCTTGATTGTGCACCGTTCTATCCACTGTGCTGTTCCTTCGGGCAAGGGTTTGCTAAAGCTTCCCGTACAAGTAATGTGGGAAGATGACGGGATATCTAATGACATTTTAGAATTCTAGTTGCATTCGATAACGTCCTTTCGGCTTGGGTGAAAAAAAGATTCCTGCTACTAACAACCTTGATACCTACTGTGATTTGTATGTGTTCATAACGATTAACAAAGCCTATATCGCAAGACCGCACGCATATCCTGACCTGATTTTGTAATCATTATTCAGCTGTTGAAGATGAGAACGGATAATTCAATCTACACAAATTTTTCTTAGGTTTTCGAAGGATTCGAGCAATGGAAACGTTTCATCCATCTGTTATGTTGCTGTCCCACTGCTCTTGGCCCCCGATCAGACATGTTTATAGCGTTCATTCGGGTCAGTCAATTATTCATTCATTGTAACTACGCCAACTATTTATTCTCGAGTAATTTATTTTCATGACTTACTTTTGTTCAGGTCCTGTTCTTCGAGTTAAAAGAGTGTCCCACTGACTTCTTCGTTGACATCGTATCTCGTGACAACTTTCTCACAACCACATTGTCGATGTTATTCGCGAACATTCGAGGTTGGTCTTGGATTCTGTTTTTCTCTTTTGTGATCATGGCGTTTACCATGTGATTAGTAATTGATTATAAGTGGGTCAGTACGTATAACCTTGTCACTAGGAGGTGGTAGTTGTTTCCCCTGAAATTTGCTGATGGAATGGATTTTTAGTGGTGCAAATGTAGTAAAAAATGCACTATTGCAAGATTGAGAAAGTCTAGAGGCGTTTCCTAATAGTTCATAGTCTTGAGCGTCTTTCCTGATCGAACATCAGTGGAATTCCTGTTTTTCGAGCGCATTCAGAGAATTACCTTATTTCAGACTCCGACACTGCTCCACCAGAGCTGAAGAAGAAGTCCATGCAGTTCAAAACATACCTCACAAAGGAATTTAAGTGGGATTTTGAGTGTGATTAGTACATTGTGCCTCTTCTGATTTGCCGGTGTTTCTATCTTTTATTGTTGTTCGCTTGTAAACCGTTGATGTTGCTAATTTTTGCACATTTTTACGAGAAATATAGTACAGTTGATCTCTGAATTTATTGAGTTAATAAACAATGATTAATTACGTTATAGGATCACATATAATATAAGAAGTGAATGCTTGTACAAAGGCCGCTGAGCTAAAGCCGTATGAAAAGAACTGAAAGAGGCACTCCGTAGTGGCAACATGGGAAGGCATAATGAGGATGGCGAATGGGCTGGTGATGAAAGGGTGGTCATGGCTGTAGAAAACCGAGGTGAACTAAGGATAGGTTGGGTGAAAGTCCATCAAAGGAAAGTATAAAGGCATTTATGTGTAGATATGACAGCGAAGTAATCAGCTAAATGAGTTCATAGTTGTTCGATACATGTATGTCAAGGCACAGTAAACCAAAAAAAAAAAACTAATAAATACATGCGGAGAGGATAGCCCATTTGACTGCAGATGATATGCAGAATTAGAATTTACTAGAGATTTCTTTGTCACAGTCGGGCGGAGCTAAGCGAAGGCCTGCTGGCCCCAAAATCTGCTCGAACGGCGCTTCTCTGGGGATCATTGCAGTGAAAGGGACTGTATTTGCTTGGATATTCAAAGTGAAGGAGAACGGATGCGTTCAAAAATATCGGAAGTTTTCGTCTTAAAAATTACGTGACAATACTTTGCTAACTTTGTTATTTTTTCAAAGAAAATAATTGAATAATACATATCAAGCTATTTTAGACATTTCGGCTCTCCCCAAATCCAAATCCCAGGAATCTTGCAGACTGCTGCTATACCTCTCGTTTAGTATGACACCTCTGGTCGCTTCCCCGCGGCGACACTGGTTTTGATACGTATTGATTGGCCGCAGAAGACAGCGCGATAGACACGCCGGGTGCAATCGATATGTATCAGAACTGGTGTCGCCGCCGTAGTTACGACTGGAACCGCTGTAGAAAATTATGTAGGGAGTGGGTCAGGATGAAGCAGTAGGTTGTGTTTCTATGAGAGATCCCTCCTTTGAATGGTCCAGTCACAACAACATGACCTAAACCTAGAATAATGTGGCAGTAGTAACCTTTTCGCATATACTGTAGGTTTTATTTCAGGGTTAAACAATATCTTATCCAAACTCAGGCCAAATACTTGTCAATACTTTCTCCAGGGCACGGATGCATCATCTTCCACTCATTATTTACCCACGGCAAACGTGTTGACGTATTCAAATTTACCCTTTACCTTGCATACATCAACATATTCACCCATACGTGTCGTTGTCTGTACCCAATTGCTAACCATGGGTAAAAATACCCACGAGAATGAGACTACCCATTCTTCCGATGATGCATCCGGACCCTGTACTATTTGAAACAGCCGAAAAATACGGGATTCTTGCCGGTTCAAATGGTAATTTACTAGTTTTTTGTTTGTAATAATGCTTTTTTTGCTAGATTTTCTTTGCTTAGAAGACAAAGATTAATTGAATTTTGGATAGTTTTCATTTGAAATAGTCGGAATTATCAGCTTTTCACATCAATATTAATCTAATTCATTATAGGCTATTAAAAATCCTCAGATTAAACTACTCACAATGTTTTATAATCTTCCGACTTTTCTGAACGCAATCCTGTCCATCATATAAAAATCTAAAGGCACAAGAAGCTGAAGACTCATCCCAACAATTTGGTTTGTATTAGAGACTAAATGAGCTCACTAGATCAACTGTTATGCATTTGGTGGTGGAAGAATGAATTTAAGTATTGAGGATTGGATCCAGAACGCGTCTCAGACCTCAGTAATGGGCACGAGCTGCTCTGCGACCTGTGGCGCGGTGCGTTCCGCGTTCTGCAAGGATTCAGATGGAGAGTGCGAGGAGGCGATGTGCAGGATCAGAGCGTGTTGTGAGCTGGACGCAAACGGACACAGCGAGCAGCGTATTCTCCTCGGGAACACGTCGGCAGAGTGTGCGAACTGCTTGTGGCGATCCAACAACGCTTCCGTCTTGCCCCTGAAACAGACGCGGGTTTTTCGCAGATTCGATTTCGCCGGACGCCGCCTGACGCTGCTCGTCAACCGGGGGTTGTTTTCGATGGGCGAATGTTACTTGTTTCACGAATGGTAGCGCTGGTAGCGTAAAGAACCAGAAAAAAGAAGTGTTGCGAAGTCAACTACTATTACACTTGCTATACTATGCGCCCCGCTTAATTCGGCAAAAGAACCAGATTTCAGGCAAAACACACACGCGAAACGCGCGGACGCATTCGGAGGTGATTGATCGTGCCGGACCCTGTGCGGTCGACTACTGTATCGTCGTGGACGTCGAGACGACGCCATCATGCTAAACTGTGCGTGCTGCACTTGGTCGCAGATTACTGTATCGTGGAATCACGTCATTATTTGGGGGACTGCTGATGAATATGCACCCGGTCTTTGAACAGTGGCGTCGTTTTGTGGGGCGGAGTATGCAATGTAAAGGGTATGGTGACTTGGGAAAGTACTTGAGACGAGAAAAGTAACAATTTTTCACCGAGTCTTTATTCAGCATGGAATACTCTAGGAAAACAGGAAATCTGCGTATTTGACATCAGGTTATGATGTCACTATTATTACGAAATACTGGCCAAATCTATATTTTCCTAGAAAGTAAAACCTTGCGAATGTACTGTGAGTTACCCGCTCTTTTCCATCGGTTTCCTTCTTTTCTAATTATTTCACAATTTCAGAAAAAAAAACGATTAATTACGCCATAAGTTTAGGTATGAGTTTAAAGTTCTCAGAACTCTCACCTATCAACCTATTTCTTTCCTGGTTAACAAAAATGTTTCAATAA
This sequence comes from Ancylostoma duodenale, assembly GCA_000816745.1. NCBI lineage: Eukaryota > Metazoa > Nematoda > Chromadorea > Rhabditida > Ancylostomatidae > Ancylostoma > Ancylostoma duodenale. Next base: position 7,378 of record KN729279.1, read on the forward strand.
CGACATTGACATGATTGTATTGATAATACTTTATCAAAACTCAGATGCGTAATTGAGATTGCCCTGGTAAACGTGTCCCATCAACCTGTTTACTCATTCTTATGGGTATGAGATTACCAATACCTCAATGATGTTTCTGAGCCCAGAACGAGCGCAGAACATCGGGCTCAGTAAGGTTACAGTGTGGTAAATACCAATGGAAAAGAATTCTACGAGATATCGGGATGATTCTCTCCATTTCGGGCAATTTTTTGTTTCCACCGTCGGATTTTTGAAAGCTCTTCCTACGATGTGCTTGAACTGAAGTGGGAGTAGGAAACTTTAATGCTCCTGCTAGTCTTCGTTACATCTGGTGCCTTTTTTTCGAATGTTGATCCGGAAATGTTTTTTCCGGACAAAACAGACATTCTGACCGTATTTGCGTATTACTACAAATGGTAGCAAACAGACATGGTAATTGTCTTTCTAAAGGTGGCCTGGGGCTTCATTTTACCTGGTTTACATGGTTCGTGCCGAAATTACTGCAAAAATTACTAGGATCTCTAAAAAAGGCACAAATTACTAGGATCTCTAGAAAAGGCACCTGTTATAAGTTTTGCCAATGACTCCATAAGGGCATCATCCTAGAATCATCTCTAGAAAAATCACGAGACATTAGTCTATGTAGTTCTCGTGTAGCATATGTCGTTCTTCGTGAGACTTGCTGCTCTTAGCTATTTTAGTTGATAGCGTCGCACATGTGGATTAATGCATGAAATGTTTGAAAACTCCGACAAATTACCTGTACATGCATTGATCGCAGCTGAAACTCTCGGCCAGCTTCTCTTTGCGTTCAGGAACATGTCGTGCGATGTGCTTCTCCAGCATCGCTGGACTTTTTGAAACATGTCGACAGAATGGACATTTTCGAGAGCCTGGAAATTCAGAGAATTTGCTCGAGAGCATTGGTTGGTTGATGATTTTAAGTGATATAAGTCTGGCGACTTTACACAGGTACGTTGCATTTAGATGAGTTCCGGATAAATATCGTGTGAAGTTGTGTTCTCGAAATGAGCGGCGGACCTTACACAAAATTCGGGTAAATTCCGGGTAGAGGGAGTTGCTTCCGAAGAAATTCCAGTTGATTTTTGTTTAATTTCCTATAGTATTCCTCACATTTTTCCGTGGGAAGTTAGGCGGAAATCACTGATGTAACACCACCAGTGTTGTCTTCGCTGATTTTTTGCCATTGTTTTCTAGTAGTCGGGCATCCTGGGTGCGCAGCAGTTTCACAAATGTAACAGGACCCTGACGCTCTATCCCGGTATTCAAAAGTAAAACTTCGTGTCCGTAATTATGAACCTTCCCAGCGAGGTTCTAAGCTTCCAGCTCTTTCCGAACGGCTCGAAACTTTTTTCGACCAAAAACAAAATATCTTCCTATCATTACTACCAGCTGTCATCTTTGACTGACACGAGTCGCTCTATCATGGTATGGTATACGCATTTTTACCTCAAGAACTCGTCCGTTCTAGAAGAAGCGGGTGGGTTACAACCTCATTGGGTACGTTCTTGAATACGGACCCCGATGTAGAATATAGAATCACGAGAGACGATTCTTCTCAGGAGCAAACACGACAGCATAATTTCGTTGGGACACATGCTTGAATATTAAAATGATGGCACGATTGTGCTTGATGCAGCTGCTATTGTCCGTGACTGCGTTCCATTAAGCTTTCTTCAAATGGGGAAATTGATCATATTACATTAGAAATTCCACAGATAGCTGCAATGATTATTTTCTTTGCGGAACTGTGGAGAATTGGCGTAGATGCTGGTATCTCGCTGATTGAATATAGGGAGGACTAGGTGTTCCGAGAACTAGGTGTTACCACATGTGCACTTAGAGTACGTCCATAAATCGCCTTTCAAAAGCGAACGTCGTACTTCCTTGTTGGATCTCAACCCTCCTCCTTCACCCAATAGAAAACGATCTCGATGAATGATGTGAGAACACGTTACCACGACCGAGAACACTCTGCGATAACTTTTTTCTAGGCAATTTTAAGAATTATTGCATCAATAAATGAGTTTCGGAGAACTAATAGTACGAGAGATGTGCCGAATGGGAAACATCTAGGGATTAGGGAGTTGCGAAAGGGGACATCATCTCTTCTGAAGCCAGCTTACCGATCCACTGCGGAAAAATCGGAAGGGTTAAGATACGTTCGGACGGCAGCATGCATCGTTGGGATTACCTAGAGTGAAAGATCTACCATACCCCAAATTTTCCCAGTCCTTAAAATGGGTGTCAACACTTTGTCCTGGGTAATCTTAATGACTCATCAAAGCTAAGAACTGCCTTTAGGTAGCTTACTAACTCTGACTGGTGGGAAAAAATTGAGCAAAGCTTGGCTAGTGCTGTATTTGTCAATGCTTTTCCACATTTTTTAGATGCTTGATTTGTCAACGTTCATGTACATTGGATTCCGTGCTTTGATAGTCATTTATTTATTAAGGTATTCATTTTATTATTTAGTCTCGGAGCTTATAAAAAGACGCTATAGTTTGAGTGCCATTGTTCGAACCTTTAATAAGATGTACTTCTGTGAAATTTTCAGGCCAGCACCCATGAATCGTCTTTGATAGAGGTTTGGTTAGCATGTGAGGACCGCTTTACGTTTTTCTGGAAGAGATTAAATTGAAATCCAGGGCTGGAATCCATGAAACGTTAACCGTGCAAACCAAATATAATTATCGTGATTGATTTCCTTATAGAATGCATAATTTCAAGAGACAGAGGACGCCGAAGTTGATTTGTTGGGTTCTGCTTCGTTATGCGATCATGAATTCTAGCCCAAGAGGTAGGACTAGCCTTTCTTTTCTGAACAGTTCCGGATTTTGTACGAGAGATTTGTATTGAGTGTGAGGGACAGTAGAAATCTCGTTCAGTCTTTTGCCAAGCTATAAGTTGTAGAAAAAGGATCCCTAAAAATTTTTGCGGCAGAACAGAAACAGCCGCAATCGCTCACGGGTTGTTTCACTGCTCTTAATATGAGCTAAACCCTAGATTCTTAAGGAGAAAAATCCTACCCAATTTCTTCTTCAAACTCGCTCCCATCCACTGAAGTGAGATTGAGGTAACAACACAACTTACCCAGATCTATACTGTCCGGTAATGGGATATGATGTCTATAATACTTGTGGAAATGTATGTATCGTGCTTCCCGTGTGGAAAACTGACATCCTGATTCATCACACCTAAAAATGGAAGTCCTCAGAAAGATCTCTGTGCCCCAGGAGGGTCTTCAACAGCAAATTCGTACCGTATCGGAGGATTTCTGTGGTATATCGTCACGTGGTACGAGACCGAGTTGTATCTACCGTACACCTTCCGGCATACAGTGCACATAAAACCACTGTCGACTTTTTCGATGTATTTCTTGTTGCGGCACCATCCTGAAATAAGTGGGGCTCTCGGGGGTGAGGTTGACATGAAAGCTATGACTGTTTAAGCTTCACAAATAGGAATAGGGACCTCAAATTTTGCCAAAATCAAGAATAAAAAAAATCAGAGTCCCTCGAACGGGATGTTTCTGCTTGGAAATGTTGCTCTGCGCTGTGCTGCTGCTGCTGCTGCGCGGTCTTCTTTTCATGACGGGCACGGCGTCATTCGACCTGTGACATTTCGGCAGCGCAAGGATCAGTAGAACGAAGAAAAGAAACAAAGATGAGTAAGCTGGTCAGCAGCGCTGCTGCCCCGAGCCGCCGGGACACGGTTACGGTGTCACATCCACATAAGAGCCAGTAAGCACAAGTGCACAGACCTTCTTTGTCGTCGTTCGGCACGATTTTTTCATTGTACGCGGTGGGCGTGGTTCGTGGCGAGGATGACTCGTCCGCGGATGCTCTGGAACAGTTTTTTTTTCCAAAAAAAATTCTCGAATATCCGGGTAATAAGCTCTACCTGCTTTCATCCGCTGGAGGAGTCGGTGGCGGGTGCAGTGGAGCGGTCTGGCATGGCAGCATCAATCCTCCGAAGGTTGAAGCCAAAAGACCGGGTTGCATGTAGAGCGCCAGAAGAGTGTGTAGATAAGTTTGCCCTGAAAGGTAGTATGTTTAAATTTTGTCTTAAACACTGTTATCACATCTACAACTCCTGTCCTCATTACACTCTTTCTATTAAGTTTTTTTTTTCAAAAAATATTGGTGTGAAGGAAATCGATTATCGATTTTTGGTAAGAAAGCCCCGTTGAAAAGTTCGTTTCGAGAATTTTCAACCAAAAATTCCGAAAAAATTCAAATGGGCGTACAAGACTGGAGGAGATTCAAATCAAATAAATTTGTTGGACATTAAAGCACCAAGTTAGGACTAGATGGAATTTGAAGTTCCAGCTCTTCGATCAATGATGGACTTCAGTGGGGGTGGAGGAGGTGGTATGGAAGGGAAGGGGAAAGAGAAGGGGGATGTAACAGCAGAAGACACTTCTTCACCGTTAAGGCCATGTGGATATGGAAATTAGTTAGTCACTTGCAAAGCCGTGACAATATGCCCTGAAGTTTTAGCCAAACTTATTAGTTTATATGGCCTACAGCAGCGAACATTTTTTGCCGTGATCGATTATCAATTTTTCAAGGAATAGACAATGAGTCGGTCTTTCGTAGTGATCATCCTTTTTTTGAGAAATGTTTGATAAACGTAAAGGGAATTCTTCGCAAGTTTCCTCTGACTTTGCCGGTAATAAGATCGTCGCGATTACCACTATGAAGTCAATCCATAACGTAACGATCGATATGTATCTTTCGCACTGTTGTCATAAATTCCATCGTCGGAGCCATTTTTGATTCATTTAAAACACTGGAGATACCCATGGGAAAAGATACCTAAGGAGAATCCACCTATGAATAGCTTTTGTGTGGCCAACTGGCGGGTTTTGACTCTATCGTTGGAAATTTATTATAAGGTGATGGAGGGCCCTTCGATCAAAAATGGTCATGCCCCTGCAATATTTGATGAGACAACAATTTTTGATGCATTGAGCACCTCATTTAGGACAAGCATAGGGACATTCTCAGCTAGTGCAATTGTAGTACCACCTTTCATTTAGCGTCCTTCACCTGTGAAGTATTTTTCAAGGCTTTTCTTAGTTTTAGGGTCGAAAAGCAAAGGGGAGATTTGGAGTTTTACTTCGGCACGTCCTTCCAGCTCATTTTTTTCACGACAGAAAAGGAAACTCAAAAGTCCAGAAATGTTTTCGGTACCATTGTCCTCTTCTTGCAACTACAGCAGTTTGGGCCAAATGAGGTGCTAAATGTAACCGAATTAAAAAGCTCGAATGTTCGATCAAGAAAGAGCAATACTACCTTTATGGAATGATAAAAAAAGGCTGCAGAGCTCTGTTTCTCGAATGCTCGGATCAGTTCTTGAACTATCCATAAAGTTTAACAATAAAACTAATCGGCATTTACTCTGCCCCAAATATGAATTACAGAGCTCTGGCGTGCATCGGCGCTGCTAAAAATTTGTCGAGACTTTACCGAGTCAATAGAACAAAAACTAGAGCACCTAGTAGTAACTGAAGGCAAATTGGCTGAATTATTAACCTATTCTACAGTTGATCTCCAATAGACCTCCTCCCACACGCTGCAAGATTTGCTGCTCTGCCACTCTGACTGTCTGCGCATCCGCACATTTCATTGACGTCATCTTCATTACTACCCTCATTATTGAGTACTACCATATATGGTGTAGCACGTCGTGCGGGTCTGGAGTATTGGAGTTTACAATACTGTAAACCATAGGGGGCGAGGAGGGACGGTGATCCATCACTTCTTGGATTAGATAAAAATTTTGTATCATTGCATTCCAAATATTTTGTTATTATCATTATTAAAACATTCATTTTAATCGTTCAACAACATGTTTAGTGTTTTAAAAGTTTTGCCCCTAAAGTTCTGACCGCTTGGGGCCCAGACACGGATAATGCATTAAGCCTCTAAGTCTTTTCCATGGCTTTGGGAATTAGTAGGGAAGTTTTAGCCTATCCAAGGTCAGGTAGGAATTTACTGAAGAAATCCTACGCACTTTTAACACGTTGAAGCACTTTAAAGACAACACACCATATGAGCTCTAACAGTTTTCGAATATTATTTTTAAGGACTTGCAGGTGAAGAGACTTCTGTTGGGTGCCCTTCCTTTCTCAATAGAAGCCATCTGGCAATGAGTAACCTACAGGGCGGATTCGGGGCTATCGTCGGGAATTTTTGCTGCGAGAAAAGGGCAGCAAAGGGAGCAGGTTCCTGATGGCTGGCTGCAAGCAGTTTGCTCTCTATTGTCGGCACTTCACAATGACGTGCCACCGCAAGAATCTGAAAAAAAGTCGCGTGAATCATCCTACGCAGATCATATCTGTCCTCTACATAAAAACAACACGGAAAAACTCGTCCACCCCCACCTCGGAATGATCTGCCAAGGCGAAGTTCAGCTCTCCTGTGTACAGGCCGCTGAGCATTGCTTTGAAAGCGTTAATTGAGTTGGGGATCTCTCGCAGATCAATGTCTATCTTTGCAATGGGAGACTCCTGCTGACCAGCAGCGAGAAGATTCCGGAACCTGGCAGAAGCCGATGAAAGAACTAGTCGATGTGCCAACACTGGCTCGTCTGAAATGCTTGGATCTGTGGAGAACCGCTTATTCTGTGGTTAACGAGACTTACCAATATCATTTCCCTCTTTACTACTGCGTACATTGATGCATGCGTCAAAATCAAAATTGAATCCGAAATTCCCTAGGAAGTTATCTGTTTGTAGTGACATCTGAAAAAGAGAAGTGCGCATAAGTTCTATCTCAAAATTGAATTTTTGAGACTTCTCGTGGAGAACGGAGAGCTATCAAAGGGAATATGAGGATATCTCATATGATGAGTTCTCAGAGAAAGGTCTTGTAGGAGCTTCACATTCACATGCATTATCTCAGCTTTTTCGAACTGTTGAATGCTGAAGAATGAGGGTAAAAAGTGGGCCATAATACATACCTAATCGATCGTAGATATAATCTAATAAAGTAATGGTCTTATGTGAATTAATAACTGACATAATCATAACATTTAGCTGTGTCTGGATAACCATTCACGGCAAGCGGCGCCTACGCTAAAAATAACCAAAATCGAGACTTTAAAGTGGATAGGATGCCTAGCGTTGATCAGTCCTTTTGTGGGATGCATATGGATTCGAATTCAACCAAATTTGTGGGAAGGTTCGAATTTTTGACATTGTTACAATGAAAATAAGGATTCTAAGGATTTAAGTAATCGATTAAGTAGGTCTTAGGATGCAGCTTGCCAGAAGGCTTCTTAGATAGCGTGCACCGCTTGCACAGCACTAAGAGACTAGCACTAAAAGATCCTGATACTCTCCAGGAGCTGCACCATGGCACGATTCGGCCCTGGTCCATATATAGCCCTTGGACATACGTATGAAAATAGAAGATGGGAATACAGTGCGTTTCATAACTACGGGGACCCTCGTTTCTGGAAATATGGGTGGTGCAAACTAAAACTACCTTCCTAGAGATTATTTGGCATTTCTGATCGAATGATGGAGGACATTTCGAATGGAATACTGTGAAGCTAGCTATGGTCGAAAATTGGGTATCCTTGTATCCACAAAATACAACGTAATTTCTTTGCTGCTAGAAGTTTGAAGACAAGAGTGGCCCCACCACCTAGTGGGCCGTGTGATGAAATCATTTGTTTACTAACTTAAAATGTTCATATGATGCTCTACCGTGAACGGCAGACCACCTGGAACCCGGAAAGCGTCTGCGGCTGTGAATGTGCTGCTTCAGATGATGAGTACGTGATAACTTACTCTGAACTAAAGTAGCTCCTGGCAATGAATATCACCCGTTCATTTGAAACATTGGGCCAAAGTCCACCGAGGAAATGTTCTGTTTCTCACCCACTGAACACGATTCTGGGAAACTAACTTCTACAAGGCTACTACATCCCGCTTCTTTTTTAATATTTTCAAATGCTACGTTTGAACGTTCTCCCTATCAGGCATGCAAGAGATGAAATAGCCATATTTTCCTGAAGTTCACTGAAGGTGTTTGTTACTGTTGATTAACTTTGACTAAGGGATTCACTGAAGGTGTTTGTTACTGTTGATTAACTTTGACTAAGAGTTTCGATAGCTGGTCTGAAAAGTGGCCTCCTTTGACTTCTAGGAGTTTTCCTGGAAGAGCAAGTTTTTCCCTAAATGTATAAACACAGCAGTCCCCTTAACATAAATCCAGAATTTTTTGAGGCTTTGCAATTATTGCAACTGCACGGGTGTCTGGATGTCTAATCTACTGTGCACGTCATTGTGGTGCCAGAGCCAATTATCACGATAGAGATGACTAAACATGAGTGAAAATGAATAAGAAAGAGGTGAAAGGAGAGAAAGAAGGAGATAGAGGGAGTGAGCGGTGGTGCGCTCGGCGATTCGCAGTTCGGTGGTGGTGTGGTGGTGGTGTGCATCATTGTATCCTCGGTTTGGATTCGCGGAAGTTCAGAAAATGTAAAAAGTGAACGGATATATCTAATGAACATGGAGAGTCGGTTCTTAGGAGAAGATTTTAAACGGTTCGAGACGACGTGAATTATCAAGGACAACAGATTATACACCGATCACTATCGTCGAGGAGAAATCCGCTCGCGGAAAAACCCCAAAAGAAATGGAGCAACTTCACCGCCGCCGCGCTGCGCTCAGAGAATTTTCTGGATCTGCTTCTGCTTATTCGTTGATAGACTTAAGCTTTTCTTGAAGCTAATTTTTCAGAATCACACAGTAACTTTGGTCTTCTTGGCCTATCTGCTAGTAAAATTCCTGGACATCCTCCAAAAAATCAAATTTCTATTTTTTCATCTATCCAATCAAGGAAAACCAATGCATAAGACGAAGAACAAGAACCCATGACGGAAATAACAGCGGTGTACTTCCTGTTCGCTGTTGTTTATATTAAGATCTATTCAATCAAGACGAGGATTTCAGGTTTTTCTCTGAATTTTCAAGGTTTCCACATGCGTAAACTGACAGTCATCATCACGTGCCCTCCCCACATACATCTGGGACAGGTTCATCGAAAATTGATCACAGGGGATATTTGGCGAATGCTGAGAAGAGAAAATGTTTATAAATGTTCAGAAACAGGTGAGATCTTGAAATTTCTAGAAATTTC